>OZ022488.1:16049233-16249684 GCA_963989405.1 Trypoxylon attenuatum
CCGCGGATCTCAATTCGCGCGGAGTCGAGGCAGATACTCTGCTCTCCTCCCCTCTATGGATGCAAGGTCCATCCTGGTTGATTCAACAAGAGGACCATTGGCCAGTCAATAAAACTGACCTTTGCACAGAAGAAGGGAAGCGTGCGGTTACCACCCACGTTGCAACCCATTCTTCAAATTGGAATTTGTTGCACAAATTCTCCAAGTGGAGCAAATTAATACGCGTTGTCGCGTATTGCATCCGCTTTTATAAAAAATTGAAAGGGCAAGCCAACGATCAGTTTGACCGGTGGCTTGACCCTTCCGAGCTGCAAGATGCAATTGAGCGTATCGCTCGTCATCTGCAGCGAACCCATTTCGCAAAGGAATATGCTTGTTTGAAAAAACGATTGCCAATTCCAGCGAAATCGATGCTACGCTCGCTCGACGTATTTCTCGATGAGAATGACGTCATGCGAGTTGGTGGGAGACTCCGTCACTCGCGCTTGCCGCCAGCGACCAAATTTCCCATCGTAATGCCCAAGCATTATGTAGCTCATTTAATTATACGCCAATGCCATCGCAATACATTGCATGGCGGAATCCAATTAACAATGCATGCAGTAAGACAGCGGTATTGGATTCTTGGCTGTCGCAGTACCACACGATGGATAATTCACCAATGCGTGGTGTGTACGCGATGGAGAGCGGAAACCGCCTCCCAAAAAATGCATGACTTGTTGCCAGATAGATGTCGTCCTGCCAGGCCGTTTAATACGACCGTAGTGGACTACGCTGGACCCTACAAAGTCCGCGATTCCGCCGGACGAGGCAAAGTCTCACATAAAGCCTACATTGCAGTTTTTGTATGTATGGTTACAAGAGCGGTGCATATCGAGCTCGTTCACGAGTACACAACGAATGCATTTTTAGCCGCTCTCGATCGCTTTGTAGCACGACGAGGAATTCCTAGCTTGATGAGAAGCGACAATGGAACAAACTTCGTCGGAGCTGATCGAGAATTAGCTCGTGAATTTGCACGAAGCTTTAATTCGCCGGAAATGCGCGAAAAATGCAATGCACTGGAGATTAAATGGAAATTTAATCCACCCAGTGCACCCCACTTTGGTGGATTGCAAGAAGCCGGTGTGAAATCGGTGAAACATCATCTAAAAAGAATTTTAGGTGAATTCACACCGACCACCGAAGAAATGCAAACATTGCTTTGCAAAATCGAGGCGAGTTTGAACTCACGCCCGATTGCGCCGTTGAGCGAAGATCCAGAGGAGTTCAACGCGTTGACCCCTGGTCACTTCCTAGTAGGAAGTGCGCTCAATGCAATTCCTATGCAATCTGTAGTTGAAGAGCCTACATCTAGATTAAATCGATGGAAGGTCCTGCAGAAAATGCATGAACAATTTTGGAGACAATGGTCGAGGGAATATCTCGCATCTCTCCAAAATCGTTACAAGTGGCAAACCACGCGTGAACAATTACGCGTTGGTGATGTTGTCGTACTCGACAACCCGCTTCTTCCCCCCAATCATTGGGAGATGGGAAGAATCGAGAAGGTTCTGCCCGGTAAGGATGGCCTTATCCGGGTTGTACAAGTTCGCACAGGTAAAGCCACATACACAAGGCCGATAACACGCATGTGTAAGTTACCTGTGGATGAGCCAGAACCATCCAAATAGATCGGCTGCTCGCGCGAAAGCGAGACAGCACGCACGATCAGCCAAGCGGAACTCTCGCTCAAAACAGAGCGCAGAGTTTGAATTTGAACCCCGCTTGGCCCCCCCTTGGCGGTAAACATAAGGTAATCGGGAAGACTTGCCTCTCCCTACCTCAACGCCAAGGGATTAACGAAAACAATAGGAAGAATCTCGAATTCGAGGCTTCCTAACAGCACGCACTGATTTTCAAATCAGTTCTATTCGTGCTATCATTCAGCAACATGGAAAATTTCCACGCGAAATTCAATGCGTGTTTGCGCTTGGCCGGAGACCCGGAAGTCCCTCCACAGGACCCGGAAAACCCAGCACCACCGACCGCTGACCCCCCGGTCCAGCAACCAGCCGCACCCGTGGTCGAGCAGGACTCGCCGTCTCAACCTGCAGTGCCCCCGACCACGACGGCTCCAACTGCACCGGAGATGCAGGAGCGGCACCAGGAATACGTACTCAATGGCACGCGACTCCTGGTTCCGGAATACGTGCCGACGGCACGAAGGCGTTACCGGTGCCCAGTTGAGGGGGGCAGTTACCTCCTGAAGTGGGACAGGGAAGGACGGCTAGTGGCCTTGGCCTACAGGCCAACTCCACCACCGCAGCCGCAACCGCCGCAATCGCAGCAGCCGCCAGTGCAGCAGCCACCCCCGCCGCAGCCACCGGCGCCACGCCGACGCCGTAGAGGACCACCGCCGGAACGACAGCCGCTACCACGACGCCCGACCTTCCTGGGGAGGCAGAACGCGGCCAACGTATACATCCAGACGTTGTCCGCGCTGGGAGTAATTCCCCGCGAGACGCTGGACCGTCTCGCCGGGATAGGGGAGCCCGGACCGATGAGGCCAGCCCGCCGTCACCTCCGCCGTCCGCATCCCTAAGAAGTAAGTTACCATCATTTCAAATTTTATTTGGTGTTGGTACTACATTTGGTTCTCTCGCGGTTCATTGTTAGCTCGTACCCCTCTTGCGTTGCGCGAGCCGCGCAAGGGGGGCGGGGTGTTTAATATCCGTTAATACGCGTTAGTATATGAAAGGAAATGTTTAAAACCGACTCGCCCGATTGAGTTGCGTGTTCGGTCATTCCAGTGAAATAAAGTGAAATGTGAAAAGTCGACTCGCCCGACTGAGCTGCGTGTTCGAACGTTTTCACCAGTTAATTTCCTTTATTGTACGCGAGAGAACCACCAGGTGAGCGATAGGTAAGTGTCAATAGAATTCTTATCCAACGCCACCTAAGTACGACTCGTCTTTGTTTTCCTTTGGAAAGCATCGAAGACGAGTCGTCACTTACATGCCAACCACAGAGCTGAGCACACGGAACAATCCGAGAGCAATCCTCGTGTTTGTATTCCTCCAGCCTGGTTGATACTCGCTTCGCGAGATTTGCATGCGTCAATTTCCTTCGCGGACTACCTTCGTGATCGCATTCAAAGAATAAATTCTTGAAATCAAAGAGATTAATCGCACTGCTGGTTATCGTGTTGGAGCGATAATCAGCTTCGCTATTGTCTCGCGATCACGAGCGGAACGGATTACCGTCCCGCGCGTCGCTGAACGCAGGCTCCCCGATTCACTGCCGAATTTCCAAGTTCAGCAGTAAAGAGAATTTCGCGATTCGGAGGAAAGTAATTTCCCATCAAGAAATCGCACACACATAGGAGCTTTACAACCTCCTGTGTGTTGAAGAAATTCTGTTTCGGATAAGGAAAATAAATTGAAATCTTGGGTTTGCCTATTTCACGATTTAATCAAATCGAATTAATACAGTCCACATATCGAATCTTAGAGAGCAATTGCGAGTGCCTCGTGTTCGCTATTGCCTCGCTTGAACGATCGAACGATTTACTCATAATACTGTGATCTTTTGTTTTCCAGGTTGCTGGAAAATAGGACACGCCGCCGCTCGCCAAGGTTTCCTCGCCGAGCCAATTGCGACATTCAAATAATTAAAACCTGTACATCTTTAAAATAAAACTTTATATTGTGTGTAATTACAATTGTGTCTCTCCCTGAAATTACTCTCCTTCATTTCCGCTTCCCAAGCGAACCCTCGAACCGAGTTGCATTGTGTGCGCGACCGCCGCAATCGAGCAACTATAAAACAACGAGGAAGATCGTATAACCGACTCTTAGCCTTTAATTGTTTTCTACCAGCTATTGCAGATACTAAATCCTTCAAGATTAGAGTATCTGTAATTTGACGAGAAAATCCAAATCGGCAAATACGAGTAACGCGCTTTTTCACTTTTTTAGTTCGCAAACAATAGCTATTGTGGACATGACGCTGATGTGTGTCGACTCTGCGGTACAACGATGGCGATACATTCTTATCCGGTAATCTACATGTGATGTATTTCAAAATGAACGCAGCAATTTCCTCATTAGGTGATTCGCCAATTACCGGTGCATCCTTTATCCATATCAAGAGATGAAAGTGTTGAGTACCTCTACTTTGATATTCGCGTCTCCAGAAATAATGTGTTACTTCACCGATGGGATGATTAGCGGAACAAATAAAATCGAGCATGGCATGAAACTTGTTCTCCATAAATCTCGATACAGAGATTGGGTCGGAAGCAATAAGTTCATTTGCCGATTTTGTTGACATTTGCGGATTCACTTCTCGAAGGTATTCAATCATATCGGACCATAACCATTCACTTGGGCTTAGAGTTAAGAACCAGGTAGCTGGTCCGTAATGATAAATCATGCAGCTCAGGTCAGATCGCGGTCTTCGCCAGAATTGTTCTGTATTACGCAGTCTAGAGAAAATTGTATTTATATTTCCTTCTAGTTGTTCTTTCGACATAGCTTCCATGAAACTTTTCGCTGTGTATCGCTCTCTAGGATTTGTCATGTTCAATTTGTGATAAATACCGCTATTCAATTGTCTTATGTTGGCATTATTCAACAAGTAAAAAATGTACTGTATATTCAACCGAAATTGCGGATGTTTTGACATTAACCGCGATTTAATAAACTCACTGTCTGCAAGATGAACTGGTCTACTTTCATGTTGGCCATTTTTGCCAAACGGAAATAGGTCAGGAAAACATAAAAGGTCTAAAATTTTCTCCCTGTTGTCCAATGGTTCACCTTGAACTTTTAACATTTGATACAATGATGTAGAGTCCATGTTCATTCTTTTTTCGTACAAATGATGAATAGTAAATTGCTCATAATATGATTCTGCACCTTTAATTTGCGTTAACATCGCGGCGCCTTCGCTACTGTTATCCAACTGATATGCAGTTTCATTTAAATTATCTGATAACAACTCCCGAGCTGATTCTGGCAAGCGGATTTTAGCATAAAAAGGATTGTGTTCTTTCAACCACTTTAATGTCTTGTATACTTCTTCAATATTTACTAAATTTTCCCATATAACTTTATTTTTTGTCGGCACACCACGTACTAATATGTATAATTCGTGATTAGTGTTAATTGCGTCCATTTCTCCACAAATTTTGTTTATAGTTTCCTGGAGAGGTAACGGCAAATGAAAGGTTCTACCTTTAACTTTTTTCTGGCAATGTGAATGTGGTATATTTTTCTTGGATACTGTTCCCATAGTTTGCACAATTTGGAAAGCTTTTGCTCGTTGTATTAATATTTTTTCGTATTGATTTAACGTATCCATTGAGTTGAAGGCTTTGTCTACATATAAATTATTTAATATACATGTCGGTGGTAAAGAGTCCTTGCGGAAGTACGACAAGCAGTATTTACACACGTAACAATTGTAACGGACGCTACGCCACTGGACCCAAAACGCTGACACTGCTCTCCCTACTCCGATGCAACACCTTACGACGCTGGACCCACGACGACGACTAGAGACTTACGGACGAACTCTCGAATAGTACAGACCCATTAGACTGACCCGGACTAATATCTATACCGAATAGACCTTCTTACCGCAAACAATGTAATCATTTAATTTCACCCGGAACCTCGGCCGTCCTCGACATTACATGGTGTCAGAAGTGGCCCCCTGACAAAATAAGGGAAAAAGACGAACACAGCCACGCAATACTTACAGCAAAGACGAACACAGCTACGCAACATTTCAACAACAGACAACATAACTGGTGTCAGAACAAGCTAGTGAAGGAAAGATAACACGACACACAGAACAGCACCGACAGATGACAATACATACCTAGACAGCAACAGTACCGTAAGTCACATAAAACATAAATTAACAAAACTAACTCACACGAACCATTGCTAACGAAACACTGCTTTTAACACACCGCACTCTCTGACTTATTAAAATTTTACCTGTGAAAAAAAAAAAAAAAAAAAATCACCGCGAAACCCAAGAACGAGATTAGGATGGAAAAAGAACGTCTACATTTTACATTTCTTTATCGCAAAATAATTTAAATAATAACGAAACAGTTGATATGACGACCAATATTGTAACCTGTAAAGATGCTAAGATCACAAAATTTCACACAAAAAGCCAGCGTTTCGGTCAAAACAAGGGTAAAACAGAATTTCGAGATCTACGTTTTACCTCCCAATACCGCGACCGTAAACTACTGTTAAATTCGAAAACCAGGAAACCGACATAATGACGACACATACTGTAACTTTTGAGGATGTATTCATAAACATTCCGACGTTCGACGGGAAGAATATACCAACCGACAGATTTGTACGAGCATGTAAACGCGCGGAGGAAATTTTAAACGAGACAGACCGACAGAAGTTTTTCCAAATGATACCCTTTAAATTAGCAGGCGCGGCCCTCGATATAGTAGACGCGAAAAAATATAATTCTCTGAGTGAAATATTAAAAGACCTAAAGACAACGTTTACGGAACAGGCAGAATTAGGAGACCTTGAGGCTGAACTGAAATCGACACCACAGAGATACAACGAGACAGTATTAGAATACGCGAGTAGACTACGTAGAATAAAAATTAGGATAGACGAGCGAATACAGGCAGTGTACAATTCAGTACAACACGCAGCATACTTAGACGGCAGACTGAAAGAAATAGAATTAACAACAACTAAGGCGTTTATTAGAGGTTTATGCGATGAATTTGGGACATATTTTTTACACAAGGATTTCAAATCATTCGAAGAAGCGGTAAAGCAGGTAAAAGACATAGAGGACGAAATTAATAGGAAAAGGAAATTAGCAATAATTCGAAAATCAGAGCAAGTAGATTCAATAAACAGCGCCCATGTAAAATTCGCGGATATAGTAACGACAAATGATGTAAAATATTGTAAAGTTTGTAAAAAATTAACGCATAATACGGACGAGTGTACGGTGTTAGACAGGATGTTAGAGGACAAAAACCCTGACGGTAACAGTACCCGATACGAAGAAAGACGCGGACCACAGCAGCACGGATATTACGATAAGAGTTCTCACGACACAGAATCACCTTCTTGGAACGGAAACAGAATACGCTATAGTAGACAAAATTCGAGTAGACCAGATATAGATTTTAGACGAGACGCGCAAGACCGCTACAGAGACAATTCATATGACAGAAGCTACGATAGACAAAATAATTATTCACACGATAAACATTATTCGAATAAATTAAAAGACAATTCAGGCAGTAGGGAATACAACAAATATAGGGACAATTCACGCGATCGAGAATACAGTGGATATAGAGGCAGTTCATATAGTAAATATAGGAATAATTCACCCGACAAAGGTAGAAGCGATTCGAGAGATAGCAACAATAGATACAGAGACAATTCACAAGACAGACACAGACACGAGATGAAGCATAGACATAGGGATTATTCACAAAATAGAGACTACAACAGATATAGAAATAATTCACAGGACAAGAATGCACGCGAATCAAGAGGACGATACAGGGAAAATTCATCAGAAGCAGACAGACGCGACTTGAGAAGCAAGGATAGAGGATGCACAAATTCGGGGAATAAATATGACAATAGGACTAATTTAAGTGATAGGGCAAAAAGTGATAGTAAAGATAGGCTAATAAGATGGAGTGATATACGAGAAATAAAAGAAACAATCTCACAGCTGCTAAAATACTCCGAAAGCACTTCAAGGAACAAACATGACACGAAATGCGAACTAACCGAATCCGATGGAAATTTTGAATTAGACAGAGACATCACACGACTTTACCGATTAGGAGAACCGACGACGCAAGAATCACTCGAAAATATGCAAGAACCGAGAACTGAACCGATAAGAATTAGATACGGATTTTCAGAAAACCATGTACCACCAACAATTATATTAGAATCGCCGAACATTAAAACAAGACAAGCGAGACTATTTATTGATAAGAACGCAAGTGTAAATCTGATAAAAAGAAGTAAAATAGCGAACAACACAGTTATATATAAAACGATCACACATCAGCTTGTAGGCATTACAAACGATAAAGTAAGAACACAGGGTATGTGCATGTTACAATTCAAAAATTACGACATTGAATTCCATACTGTTCCTGATTCCTTTCCCATACCAGAAGACGGACTCTTAGGCGACCCATTTTTCAAGAAGACGAAAAGCAACATTTTATATTCACAAGGGCTTGTTACATTTGGCATATACAAAATACACTTTAACACACCCGAAACACTGATAGTACCTCCCAACACCACAATACAGACATACGTACGACTACCGAATACTGACTTAGACGAAGGGTACATTAACAATATCACTACTTGTCCAGGGCTGCATTTCTCAAATACACTAGTAAAAAACGAGGGCAATTTGGCATATGTGCGGGTGACGAACGTTACCAATGACTGTATACGCACGACCATACCCGAAATCACATTAGAGCTCACAAAAAAGATTACCAATTTACCAATTTGTTCCGATCATATTTACAGTGAATATGAAATTGGAGCTTTAATCAACGAAAAGGACAGAGTAGAAAGAATACATTCTATCCCGCATTTACAACAGTCAAATGTAGAGGAGCAGAATGGTACACCCGAAAATAGTCTAAGACGTACGAATGGTAGAAAACAAAGAATACACACGCTACACACGACAGACAACACACCTGTACACACAAAACAATACCTACACGAAACCGAAATTTACAAGCAGACACAAAACCTTTTGGACAACAATTTAGCACCTTCAATTCCCACTTACAGTTCCTCAGTATGGAAAGATTCTATAAAATCGGATATTAATGGCAAAGAACGAATGATAATGGTAGACTATACGAAAGTAATTGAAAGAAACCCTGACGTAACATTCACACACCCAAGAGATAAACCGATAAATATAATTCCTAAGAGATTAAGATCAAGCGACACACATGACTACATACAGGACGATAAAAAGCAAAAATTATATCATCAACATAACATAAGACAGAACAGTACCGCAGATGAAAATACGGAAAATCGAGAGTGGAAAACGCGAGTATATCAAGAGTCAAATAACACCAATTACGAAAGCGAAATAGAAAGTAGCGATGAAGAAGAAGACATGTATTGGACAACAGATGACGAATCAGCAACTTCGAATAAGGACACCGATACGGAATCAGAAGATGAAATAACCGAAGAAGAAGGAAACTATGAGAAAATAAATATCGACAACCAGGCAAGTAATATGGACTGCGACACAGATATGGAAGATGTAATAATTGAGGTAGAAGAAAACAATAACGAAAATAGTAACGACGAAATGGCACATAGAAATCAGGACTTCGATACTGATACAATGCAAGAAAAAGAAGAAGATAATGAAGAGCATAGAATAATAATGAAAATAAAATTAAGAAGAAATGAAGATATTAAGCAAAGTACGAATGAAGACGATATAATAAAAGGAAAAGAGAAAAATGCATTGAAAGAAGTGAACCTGGCAAGCGGATCAGATCCTATAGCGAGAAAAAGCGACCGTCGGCTAACAGACGAAGTATCAAATCGCATAGAGACAGAAGATCGACAGCTCCTAGAAGAATCACAGAAAGAAAATGCTGAAATAAAAAGTAAAACGACGATAAGGCAAACGGAACAAGGACCAACGAGTATAATTCGAAAAAGTGATACAGAGCAACTAACAGAAGCACCACCAGAACCGAATTTTAGATCACCAACGCTCAACGTGAAGAATATTGACATTGTAAGAGAAAGTTACGACCAAACGGACATAGCAATGAAATCAGACATCGAACCAACTTTTCGTTCTCCAACAAAGACACGACAAGATACAGGACAAATCAAAATTATTGTTGAAAAACTAAGCATAACCACCGCAAATCAGACGAAGACGATAAATGACCATGATACACAGACCGATGACGAAGCATACTACACACCGACTTACCACCGAAAACAGCTGACTCCATCTCACACTCAACGGACGATAGGAAACATAATAAACTGTCAGACAAATACACGTAGTGCGGCTAGCGCAGCGTAAATAATTATAGCAATTTGATAACACCAATAATAGCAATTAATACAATACTGGGAAAATTATCATTTTGCGGAAAAGAATAGATAACATGTAGATTATTTCATTTTAAATAGCAAAATTGAACGACAACTAATTGAGCTTACGAGCGAATTCGACATATCTCAGAGAGTCATAGAATTAACACCCATAACATACAGCAACGCATTCTAACGCAGAAAAAAAATAATAATCCTTAGTAGAAAATCCCGGCAACTAACCCGTTTATCTAATTAACAAGACTAACAGATTGACGACAAAATACTGTTGACAAAATGACTAGACCACAATAAACCAAATAAGGAATTTAAACTAATCCAAAAAGCAAAAGGCAATAAGACATTACAGGTTACACAGGCATACAGAGGGAGTATAGACGGACAATACCAAGAAGAGAGAAAAAGACATACAGTAACACAAACAAAGACAAAATAAGTATATAAATCGCAAAACCAGAGACAAGGTAACCAACCAGAATAATTCAAAAGTAACAAGAGGTAACAAAAAAAAACACATCCAAAAAAAAAAACAAAAAAACGAATTGAGGTAGTAATAGTGACTACCTGAGACATCAGAAACTAATAGATATTTATTTTGACAGACAAACAATAACATAAAGTAACGGACGCTACTGACCAATGACCATATGAACGAAAATTGATGCAGGAGCATCAAAATCAAAAGCGGGGGAGTGTAACGGACGCTACGCCACTGGACCCAAAACGCTGACACTGCTCTCCCTACTCCGATGCAACACCTTACGACGCTGGACCCACGACGACGACTAGAGACTTACGGACGAACTCTCGAATAGTACAGACCCATTAGACTGACCCGGACTAATATCTATACCGAATAGACCTTCTTACCGCAAACAATGTAATCATTTAATTTCACCCGGAACCTCGGCCGTCCTCGACATTACACAATCATCTAAATTACTTTTTCTATAGTTGATTAGTTTTTTCCATTGCATTCCCGAGAGCTCCGTTCTGAGCCTGGTTAGTTGAACAATATTCTTTTTAAGACTAAGTTTTTCACATGACAAGCATGTGAATCGTGGTGTATCCGTGCTTCGTTTAGCCAATGCATGAAATGCCTTTTTAAATTTCTGCATAATGTCAGTCTCATCTAAACTGATGACATGTTTATCGTTTAAACTCGCGGGCATAACAGATTTATTGCGCGCTTTCTCTATAAATTTATTCAATATTTTTTTATTACCCGAATTTAAAGCTTTCCGCAACGTTATTATTTGTTCGTAGCAATTTTTCAAACGATATGTTAACCTTTTTATATTTCTTATTTGTGGGTAATGTGGTGATAATACTTGTACTGCCAACAGATTAGATTTACACACTTCATGGTCGATATAACATGATTGTGAATGACCTAATCTATGCGAATTTTTTACTGTACATGTTTCTATCAATTTAAAAACCTTTCTAACCGCCAAAACTTTTGCGCAGTTGGCAATTAGTGATAGGAATTTTTCCCATCTCTCAATTAGTGTCATTTCATTTCCCTTACACATTGAACCGCATTGCCAGGATATTTTTTTCTTAAAATTTTTACTTATTGGAAGGATATTTACAACTTGGCCGGTTTCATTGATCACCAGTGGTTCACTAAACTCAATGTATCTATAACTAGTTTCATAGAAGTATGCTTCTGACGAAGGTGTATGTCTGCATGGTCCACAGAGAGCTTTCACATAGGCATACCCGTCAGAAGAACATTTCTTTGCTTTGCTTAAATAAATCGTAGCTTTCTTCTTCAATAATGAAAAAGTGCTCTTCAAATTACGCGCATAACTTTGTCTAACATGAATGCACCATTTAACTATGTTTTCCGCTTCCATTCGTTTGTTAATCATTCCTCTGCTCTTCATCCTTCTTAAGAGAACTCTAACGTACACTTCCATTAACTGTAAATCCCTAGTTGGCTTAACACTAAACCAAAATCTACCATTATTCTTTTTAATATTGCGTGCCTTAGGTTTCAAATTGCGATAATTACTTCCATCGGCCTTTTTCCTCTGCGGTCTGTCAAGTTTGACAATGTCATTGTACAGCTTTAACGCATTGGCAGTTTCAAATTTTGTACGTTTTATAGAACGGTGTGTTTCCAAAATTGTTTTATAAGCTTTTCGTTTTAATGATAATATTTTTGTTGCGTGTAAGTTCATATGTCTTCTCTTGGCAAGCCGTTCTTCGATGTCAGCGTTACTAGCTTTACGTTTTATCGCCCTTACTTTTACATCAAGTTTAATTGTTTCAGTGACACGTTTCATACATCGTATTTGCTTTAAAACTGCAGAAGCGATTTTCGCAAATTTTCTGTTCAACTTACGGCTTTCGGCATAACGTAATCGCCGCTTAAGATTTATCCGTGTCTTTGCTTGCATCCAATAACTTTGGTTTCTTAATTTCTTTATAGAAGTAGATGTACCGTCAGCTTCGTTATTGCATACATTATCATAGCTTGGATTAGTGTTTACTCACAAACATTAAGAAGGGAAAGGGAAGGGGAATGATCGCGGCTCAAGATTAAAACAAGTTAATTGAACATTCTACTGCAAATTCTTTATCGGGACAAAACTCAAAATTTGACTTACGGCTAAGGAATACCGGCATAAAAAAACCCCAAGGTCCCTGTTGGGGAAAAAAGCCTGTATTCCTTCACAAGATCCGCGCCGCTATCTATCCTTTAACAGTCTTACCAAATCAAATCAATCATGAAAAATCTAACGCAAAATGGCCATGTACAATAACAAGAAGAAGAAGAGAGCTCTCTTACCGGGTACTCGCCGCCAACGCCAACGCAGAGCGATCTAGCCCGCCGAGTGTGCTCACACGCCTCGGGGAAACAAAATGCTGCAGGTGGGCACCAACCGCACCTTAACAGGCAAAAAGGACAGCACCCTTGCACTTCCTCACCAACATTCACTTGCGCGGTGCAGCTTTCCCCGTCTAAACTCGCCTAAATCGCCCGATTCTAAACTCTTTGTCACTCGCTAATTGGTCGCACACGCAGTCGCTCCTACCGTGGTCGGCTCGATTCTGCCACGCGCTCGGCTTCTCGCGAGGTCCCCGAACCGCTTTTGTTTTTCGCATCGCGCACGCTGCCGAAAACCGAAGCCTCGCTGTCGCCAGGGGAAAAGGCGCGAACGCCCAAGACGCGTCACGCTGCCGCGAGCGTTTTTCAAACGCGAACAAACCGCCCGCCTTCGTCCAACGGACGAACCTTCCTATCTCCTCACAAACTCCCCTTTACGCCCGACTATTTGGGCCCTCCTCGAGCGACAGCGGGCTCAGTCTCGCTATATGTCGGCGCAACGTCGATGTGGCCGTCTTCACCGTGGCCACCCTAACGAGTCCGTCTGACCCCAGATGTACCTCGATCACTCGTCCCAAAGGCCATTTCGCAGAAGGGTATCGGTCATCCCGCAACAGCACCAGCTGTCCTACTGCAAAGTTCGCCGTGGGTCCTCGCCACTTCCCTCGTTCCTGGAGATGCTGCAGATACTCTGCGGACCATCGACGCCAGAAGCTGTTCCGGATGGCTTGCAATAGGTGGTAGCGTTCCAGGCGATTCTCCGGGACATCAGGAGGAGCCGCGTCGGGAACCAACCCAGAAGACTCGCCGTACAGGAAATGCGCAGGGGTTAGCGCTCGCAGATCGTCCGCATCGGCACTCAGTGGACACAGTGGACGCGAATTTAAACACGCCTCTATCTCGGCGAGGACTGTAGAGAATTCTTCAAAGGTTAAGGATCTGTCCCCGACCGCGCGCCTAAGGTGGTGCTTCACCGACTTCACCCCCGCTTCCCACAAGCCACCGTAGTGAGGGGAAGTCGGCGGTATGAAGTTCCACGCGGTTCCGTCGTTCGCTAGAGTCATAGCAACTTCCTTGTAGAATTCCGACCCCGCTCGAAACATCGCGCGCAATTCTTTATCCGCAGCTTGGAAAGTCGATGCGTTGTCCGAGTACATTTGGCTGCAAACGCCCCGCCGACTCGCGAACCTCTTGTACGCAGCGAGGAACGTCCTTGTGGTCAAATCGCTAACCGCCTCCAAATGTATTGCCCTAGACGCAAAACATACGAACAGCGCGATGTATCCTTTATAGGCCTTATGCCCACGGCCCTTGGTGGTTCTGATCAGGAACGGTCCCGCGTAGTCCAATCCTGTCGTTGTAAATGGACGAGCAGGGGTAACACGAGCGGCCGGCAGATTGCCCATCATTTGGTGAGCCAGACGCGGTTTGTTTCGCTGACAGACGACGCAATTCCGCACAGTAGTTTTAACGAGTCGCGTGCGGCCTACGATCCACGCATATCGCATCACCGTGTTCGACGTAAGGGTCGCGCCGCCATGCAAACATGCGTTATGAGCGTATCGCACAATCAACCGGCTAAGTGAGGACTCACGAGGCAGAATCGGCGGATGCTTTCTTTCAGCAGACAGAACAGAATTCGCGAGCCGACCACCCACACGCAATAAACCGTCTGCTTCATCGAAGACAGGGTTTAGACTGAGCAACGCATGAGATTTCGGTAAGCCTTTTCCACTTCGCAAGGCTTTGACTTCCGCAGCGAACGCATGTGCCTGCACCAAGCGAACAAGACAGTTTCGCGCTTCGGACAATTCCAACGCTGTTATAAAATCTGGTAGCGGAGCAAGGCCGCTTTTACGACGTCTCAGGGCCTTCAATGGCCGCAAACAATATGCCACGACGCGAAATAGCCGCGATAACGAAGAGAATCTACCCAGAATCTCCGGTTCATCGCTAATTTCTCGCACATGCATCACCTGTGGTACCGTTGCCGCCTTGGGCCAGTGGTCTCTAGAAAGGGCAAGCCATTCAGGCCCATGCCACCACAGGTATGCACTGCTCAACTCGACAGGTGTGCACCCTCGCGTCGCCAAATCGGCAGGATTCTCTTTGGTCGGCACATGCGCCCACGTCGCGTTCGGCAATTCGGTCTGTACAAACGACACGCGGTTAGCGACGAACGTCTTCCAATTGCACGCATGCTTACGAATCCAGGTCAGGACAATTTGACTATCCGTCCACGCGAATATCGGTAACCCCTGCAAGTAGTCGAGCCCTCTCACGTGCCGGATGAGTTTAACTAGGAGCACCGCCCCACAGAGTTCAAGATTTGGAATGCTGACCGTTTTCACTGGGGCCACCTTCGTCTTAGCGGCCAGCAGTGAAACGCGACATTCGCCGTTCTCGTCGATCACACGGATATACACTGCTGCAGCAAACGCACGCGAGGAGGCATCGCAATATCCGTGGATCTCCGCGCTCGTACCGGTCAAAGAGCCGATCCACCGGCGGATCGACAAATTCGACAGCCCAGAGAGAGACTTACAATATTCAATCCACCGTTCTCGCATGTCAGTCGGAAGCATTTCATCCCAATCGAGTTTGACGATCCAAAGGTCCTGCATCAGGATTTTCGCGACAACCGTTATCGGCGCGAGCCACCCCAAAGGATCGAAAAGCCGCGCTATGTTGGATAAGACCGAGCGTTTCGTTAATGCGCCGGCTAGCGCCTCGAATCCCTGTGTGGAAAATGAGAATTCGTCAACGCCAGGTTTCCAACGAAGTCCGAGCGTCTTCACAGATTCAACGTCGTCCTCACCGATGGACTTTGCCTCGATCGCATCTCCTGGCCCTCGCGAAGGCAACAATTCGGAAAGATTCGCCGCCCATTTATCTAATTCGATTCCCGCGGTTCTCAGCATGTCAATCAGTTCCCGACGCATACGCAATGCACTGTTAAGATCGTCTGCTCCAGCGAAAATGTCATCTACGTACGTATTCGACGTTAAGCATCTCGCGCCCAACGGGAAACGGGTAATTTCGTCTGTAGCTAATTGGTGGAGTGTGCGTATCGCCAAATAGGGAGCACAGGCCGTCCCGTACGTTACCGTCGTCAAGCGATAATCAACCGGAACGTCCGAACGGTTTGGGGCCCACACGATTCGCTGGAAGTCCCGATGCTCGGGTGTTACGCGAATCTGCCGAAACATCTTAACTATATCTGCCGTGAACACAAAGCGATACCGGCGCCAATTTAACAACACGAGCGACAGGTCAAGCTGCAGAGCCGGACCCTTTCGGAGAAACTCATTGCAGCACCGTTTACTTTTATTCCTTCTCTTCGCATCAAACACAACGCGTACTTTATACTCCGAGCCTGCAGTCTTTACAACCGGGTGATGCGGCAGATACCACGCCTTTGCATTATCTACTTCCGAATCCGGAACGCGCTCCATGTGGCCCAGCTTCTCGTAAGTCGACATGAATTCGCGATACGCGCGTGCGAGCTCAGGATCGCGTTCGAACCGCCGATATGTGTGACATAGCGAGCTAATTGCCATTTGGCGCGTTTCGGCCCCGTCTTCCGGCAACTCCGATGCAAAGGGCAAGTGCACAATAAATCGACCGTTCGCGTCCCTGGTATGCGTCTCTCTAAACAGCCTCTCGCAATCCTCATCTTCGGGGTTGAGCAGCGTACTCACCGGATGGATCTCCTCAGTCAACCAAAAACGCTGCAACGACTCATCCAAATGTAAATCATCGCACGTCAGGCAGTGCTGCACCGAGAGCGGAGCTCGCGCACACGCAACCGCCCGCCGTGATCCGTCCGCGGAGACAGGACCGGACACAATCCAACCGAGCGCAGTATCTTGTGCTACCAGCGACGATGAGCGAAACCGTTTCAAACCCTCGCGCAACAACTGCCCATACACATCCGCGCCTAAGATAATGTCAACTGTATCGGGTACATGGAATTGCGGGTCCGCTAGTTCTAAACCGGCCAGCATGTCGAGGTCCAACTGTAGTATTTGACGACCCGGAAGTTGCGAAGTGATTTTCGGTAGGACCAGTGCCTCTGTCTCAATTTGCACCGACGGATGCGTTAGAGATTGTAATCTTAGTTGGGTGACTGCCCTGGCGTGACCCGCGGAGGTCGCTCCTAACCCTGTCAACGAGACGTTGGCTCGACGTCTTTCCAAACCAGCTAGATTCGCGACAGCATTGGAAACGAACGAAGCCTCGGACCCCTGGTCAAGCAAAGCGCGCGCCCGAATACGTTCCCCACCGAGCCCTATAACAATTACCTGCGCCGTCGCTAACAAGACCGAGTGTTTATTCGAAACGGTAGCTGTAAGCACGTTCACGCTCCCCGATTTGACGCCTGTCTCGACCTTCGATTCAGTAGAATCGCCCGCCTTCGCTCCCGCCGCTTGCTCGCCAGACCGCTTCGCCGTCGGCTTATCTGGATGGAGCAACGTGTTGTGTTTCTCCTTACACACGAAACAACGAAACGTGGAGGTACACTCAGCGACTCGGTGTGACCCAAGACAATTAAAGCAGAGCCGTCGCCTTATAATCTCTGCACGCCGCTCCGCAAAGGATTTCGCCTTAAACTTATAACATTTATGCAGCTTATGGGAACCCGAACACAACGTACATTTTATCTTGCTGTCCGGCGCCGTAGACGAAGAAGCGTGAAACACCTTCCTCGCTCCCGGTACATGTTTCGAGGTCGCGCCACTCGCCCTGTCCATCTTGTTCTCGGACGCAAGCATCCCGAGCGTCTGCGCGCGATTCTCTAAAAACTCCATAAACTCGCTCAACTTCGGAAAACGATCCATGTTGTTTCCGCCTACCGAATCCGTGCTGGAAGCCGCGGCAACCCTTCGATCACGCTTGCTCATCTCCGTCTCCCACGCCTTTCGCGAGTCAGGATCCAATCGCCCGGCAACTATAAAGACCAGAAACACGTCCCAATGTTCTACCGGCATACCTAAGTTCGTCAACGCCCTGACGATACGCTGAGATTCGTCCGCAAGTGAACGCATCTCAACCGCTGACTCTTTCTTTGAACAGGGTAGGTCCATTAACGCTCGCAAGTGCGTGTATACAATTAACCTCGGATTATGGAACCGCGTTCTCAGCGCCTGCCAAGTCGTCGCATAATTCGCGTTGGTAGTACTGACATCTTTTACCAATTCCGCAGCCGTATCCTTCAAGCAACTCTTCAAATACTGCAATTTGGTCGCGTCAGACAAACCCGGAGCTTCGTGAACTAACGTACCGAACAAATCACAAAAATTCTCCCAATCCTCATAGCGTCCCGCAAACGTAGGCAAGTCTAATTTCGGCAATTTGGCTGATCGCGAATCGGAATTGGCAATAGAGCTACTGGTAGAGGGTCCAGTTTGCAAAGTATCCCTCTCCAGTTCTGCCTTCGTCGTTAATAAGAAATCCAAGGTGTCGTGATACAACGCTTGTATCCGCGCAAACACATTGTCACTCACATACGCATCGCTTCCGCTATCATCCCGCCCGACGATATCCGTGTGTGTGCTACGCACATCGGTCCAGATATCGCCTAGCTCATCGATACGAGATATCACGATGTTCAAATTAAACGCGCTGCGTGGTTTCTCTTTCAAACGGTTACTTATCAACTCGATTTCAGCCAAACGTGCATTTTGCTGATTAACAAGCCTTCTCAAAGTCGGTGGAGCCATCTCAATTATTGTAATAAACTCGGAAATAAGTCTCAAAGGTTCAGGAATGCTAATAAGACACGCTAATACTAAGGAATTTAATCACTTGAAACAAACAGTGCACCAAGCCGCGAATCCACGCCGCAATATGAAAATCGCCGTAATATCTCGCACGTTACAAAACTCACTCCTCAACGATACCCTCGCTATCTGGAAGCCGCGTGTAGTCGGTAGCAAGTCGCACGATGAAATTCCGCAGCCGTCCATACAATGTATCACCCCTGTGCGTTCTTGTCCTCGATGCGCTGGAAACGTACACTCAACTCAGAAATTCGCTCACATACCTTTATTCACATTCCTTCCGATTTATATCATTTTCAACAATTCAATCCAATGCACAAAGCCACGATTATTCCCGCTCCTCACCCGGGGCACCAAAATGTTTACTCACAAACATTAAGAAGGGAAAGGGAAGGGGAATGATCGCGGCTCAAGATTAAAACAAGTTAATTGAACATTCTACTGCAAATTCTTTATCGGGACAAAACTCAAAATTTGACTTACGGCTAAGGAATACCGGCATAAAAAAACCCCAAGGTCCCTGTTGGGGAAAAAAGCCTGTATTCCTTCACAAGATCCGCGCCGCTATCTATCCTTTAACAGTCTTACCAAATCAAATCAATCATGAAAAATCTAACGCAAAATGGCCATGTACAATAACAAGAAGAAGAAGAGAGCTCTCTTACCGGGTACTCGCCGCCAACGCCAACGCAGAGCGATCTAGCCCGCCGAGTGTGCTCACACGCCTCGGGGAAACAAAATGCTGCAGGTGGGCACCAACCGCACCTTAACAGGCAAAAAGGACAGCACCCTTGCACTTCCTCACCAACATTCACTTGCGCGGTGCAGCTTTCCCCGTCTAAACTCGCCTAAATCGCCCGATTCTAAACTCTTTGTCACTCGCTAATTGGTCGCACACGCAGTCGCTCCTACCGTGGTCGGCTCGATTCTGCCACGCGCTCGGCTTCTCGCGAGGTCCCCGAACCGCTTTTGTTTTTCGCATCGCGCACGCTGCCGAAAACCGAAGCCTCGCTGTCGCCAGGGGAAAAGGCGCGAACGCCCAAGACGCGTCACGCTGCCGCGAGCGTTTTTCAAACGCGAACAATTAGGACCAATGACTTTTACATTTAAACTGTTCACATTGTTGTTTTTCCCAACGTCATTTATGTCTTTTACAGACAATTTGTTTTCCTTTTCATTGTTGGCATTAATGTCTTTACCGACAACGTTAGTGTCTTTTGCAGACAAATTAATTGAATTTTCACTTGTATTATTAACATTAGTGTCTTTGCAGACAATGATACTGTCCTTTGCAGACAAATGAATTGAAATCTTATTTGTATTATTAACATTAGTGTCTTTGCAGACAATGATAGTGTCTTTTGCAGACAAATTAATTGAATTCTTATTTGTATTATCTAGTGTGTCTCTTACAGACAAATCAGTCGTATTTTTGTTTTTGTTACAAGTGATGTCTCTGCAGACAATGATAGTGTCATTCTCCGACAAATTAATTGAATTTTCACTTGTATTATTAACATTAGTGTCTTTGCAGACAATAATACTGTCCTTTGCAGACAAATTAATTGAATTCTTATTTCTATTATTAACATTAGTGTCTTTGCAGACAATGATAGTGTCTTTTGCAGACAAATTAATTGAATTCTTATTTGTATTATCTAGTGTGTCTCTTACAGACAAATCAATCGTATTTTTGGTTTTGTTACAAGTGATGTCTTTGCAGACAATGATAGTGTCTTTTTCCGACAAATTAATTGAATTTGTATTTGTATTATTAACCTTAGTGTCTTTTGTAGACAAATTAAGTGAACTCTTATTTGTAATATCTACTGTGTCTCTTACAGACAAATCGGTCGTCCTTTCAGTTTTATTCTTTGTTTGCTGCCTTTCACCGGATCTACTATTATACAGTGCTTTTTCCGTTGTACATATGAAGCTCGTCTTCGAACTTCTACTAAGCCTAATGACGGAATTTGTGTGGGTTTGCCAAAGTTTGGATCCTGGGGAAAATGCTCTATTGTATTTTTTTGAAACATGTTGATTAAATGCTCTCTCATCATAGAATGCTTGTATCGAATTTTCTCGGGTTTTAGACCAAACAACAGTGAAACAGCGAAAGCTATTGCGTAAACGCCGCAGTCATTCCCATTTGGTTGTTGCTGTACAAGTGGGAACTGTACTGTTTCTTCATTGATATTAAGAAGCGGAAACAGTTGTTTGAGGTATACCTCATGCTGAGGATGCAATCTTTTACTATTCAATGAATCATAAATATATATCTTTTTCGCGTCATAGAAACTGCAAACCCAATGACCATCGAATGAAGATGTACTACTATGTAAGATTTGTATATGATATTTCTTTGGACAGACTGCCTGAATTGTTACTGGACACTGTATTCTCCATGTGTCTTGCGGGCAAAAGGAAGAATAACGCTTGACTAATGCATGAAACGCGTCTATGTGTGTGTCTGCTAACCAATCACCTTGTTTTATGATGTGTATATCAGAAGTCGATAAGGCTGCTAGATCTGACTTTGCCATGATAGAATTACACGTGTATATTAGTATGTTAATACGCTGCTATATGCTATATAAAAACTAAATGAAAGAAAGAAAAGTAAAAAGAAATGAAAGAGAGAAAATTAAAAAGTAAAGAGGAATAAAAGAAACTCACAGAAAAAGTTTTTCCCTGGTAAAACACACGAATGGTGAACTTGGCACAGCACTTGGAAAACACTTCCAAATCACCGAATGTACACCTTCGCGTTAGAGGAATAACTGACGGAAAAGTGAGTTCCGCACGTAAAGCAAGGTAGAAAATAGGAAAAGGGAAATGAAAATAACGTCAGGTAAATTTTTATTGGGATGCGACAAGAGAAACGGTAAAAATATACCTGAGACGAAAATGCGAAAACACATGTACATTGGCTAAGGGCGCGAGTCCGCCTCCAAACATAAGGGCACGAGATACTAGTCTAAATTACACCCAGTAAATTCATTGTATGACTAGACAAAATTGGTACTGTTAAATTACAAACTAATTAGTGTGTGCTAAAAATGTACTTACTTAAATAAACATGTACAAATATAATTTAGAATGAGAATCCTTTTTTTCTATAATTGTTAGTGAAAACTATACACACTGGCGCAAAATTCGCATTGGGCAGAAATTTGATTTTGATATTGTGTTTGATATAGCACGGATTTTATATGGCTACGTTATACTGCATTCGAATATTTTTCGATTGAGACGCTAAAGTTGAATTCTAAACGCATATTACGTGCTTAGCTCTCCGGTATTAAGATGCAGAATTCTTTCGAGCACAACATACGTATAAATACGAAGTTGGGAAATATTTTGATTGTGTCGATTTGGTTAACTAGGATAGATTTTTAGAAAGACCCTGAACAAAGTTATCACGATATCAAAAGCAGAAAGTGGCCAAACAACAAAATCTTTAAGAATAAAGCCAGGTAGAGTGACCGAGTGCATGGCAATAGAGCACGTGGTGCCAATTCAGGTAAAGTCGCAGCGAGAAGACTGTTAACTGTTTATTAGGGTTCGTAATTAGATTTCAGGTAGTGTGTGAAGTTGACACTTAAATCCTCTCCTAATGCCGTCCCGTAAGTGCGCGTGAACTATCCCCACCAATTCTTGGAACCAGCCGCCTCAGGTACCCAGTCTTTGGCCACCGAGCATCGGATCGGTAATCTCAATGAGTCACCGCTAATGCGAAACTAAAACTTTTTCATTCTTTGTTATTTTTTTATACAATTTGTTGTAATAAATTCGTGAGGTTCTTACAATCAAAATGATACCAAACACGGTAGAATTCCGAGTCTATTTACATATAATAATTAAATATGTCAGGCCGAAAACGTCTGCAGCTACCGAGACGGCCCACTTCGACGCGCTCGTAACGGGTTGAAGGAACGAAATCTGATATCCATCAAAGCTGCCGACTATCGATTCGCTTCTTCACTCGCATTACGAGCGCGTCGAAGTGGGCCGTCTCGGTAGCTCCAGACGTTTTCGGCCTGACATATTTAATTATTATATGGAAATAGACTCGGAATTCAACCGTGTTTGATATCATTTTAATTACGAATTCATTACAACAAATTTCATAAAAAAATAACAAAGATACAATGTAATCTGATCCGCATGAATCATGCTTGCTCGGCGACCGAGGGCCGAGGATCATGCATCTCACTTACTCTTCCGGTTTACCTGCATCATGCCCCCATAATGCCCCATCGATGTCCGCGCGGTTAACACGGCAGTACTGTATTCCGGAAGTGCCATAAATTTGTCTGGACGCATGCTGAATAAAGGCAGCGTCCTAACTAACACAGTTTTCTGATAAAGTCGCAGCATTTTTCCAAGCACAACGTACGCGTGAATACGAACGAATATGAAAAATGCGTCTAATGAATCGATTCGCGTAGTTACGATAGATTTTTAGAAAGACTTTGAACAGAGATATAAACATATAAAGATCAGAAAGAGGCGAGACAGTTTAGAAAATCTTTAAGAATAAAGCCAGATAGAGTCACCGAGTGATTGACAATAGAGCATCTGCTTCCAATTCAGGTAAAGTCGTAGCGACCAGATTATATGGTAATAATTGGTAATTAAAGTTCATATTTGAAATCCGGGTAGAGTCTGAAGCGCATCGGTATTCTCTTCTAATACCGTGCCGGTTCGGATATTTTGTATTATGGTACCTGCCAATGCCTGTCATATCGAGTGTGAAGAAAGGTACTCCAAAAGTGTCATAAACGTGCGGTGCCGCGTGCCGACTAAAGGCTCCACCCTAATTAACATCGCTTAGTACGCCATATACTTGACGCGAGACGCTGCCGTGTTTCTCAATTGACTAGGGGATTAGCCGCCTTCGGGGTTTTCCAAGCTCCATAAAACTTTGAACATCTTCGCCCGTGTTTGTTAACCCTGCGCATTATTTTTTGGCGTAAAGCTATAAGATTTCAGATTGTTGAACAATTAATTTCTAGCCATTTCCATTAGAAACGCTGATATCAGCGTAATCAGCGCCTGCAATTTGGATGTGTGGCCCACTTCGAAAGTTAAATTCCTTGTGATTCAATTATAGTCTTCTTTGCCTAGAAATCTACGTTTCATAATTCCACTTGTATTGTACCATCAGTTACACCGTGTATATTCGAAGTTTATTAATGCGAATGTGAAGGAGATACAGAACGACAATTTTTCCTAAAGTTGGGACTGTCGTTGCTGTCATCACGTAATTGCATGAATGCTATGAATCTATGCCTTGAACAGCAAACCATAGAATTGGAAAATGGTTACATTTGACGTGACATATGATTGCTTGTCGTTATTGACAATTGTGAAAATCCATGCGAGGTGTTTTCAAGCGGGCCTGCTATCCCTACCAAAATACACCATTTCTGCATTGCTGTTGTAATTGACAGCCCCGCCGGAAACCTCGGGGAAATTGGTGTCATTTACAAACAATAACGGTGTCTTAGTTAACTCGTGGAAACTTTGGTAGAGGCGCTGGTGTTGAACATGGCGCGGTGCTGTTTTGAATCTACCTGCGGTTCGAAGGACACAATTTGGGTTTAGTTGCATTTGTGAGATCGAGCAAGCACGACCAAGGACAACCGATCGAAACAGCAATGTCTCGTAAGTATATAAAATAGATATTTCTGGAAAGTGATAATTAAGTAAGATACTTATACATCAGTGAACTCTCATACAGTGCGATTAGCATTATAGGGAATCGCGATATCGAAGATCATGTGTCTAAGTTTTAGTAGTCACCGCATATAGCTATAAGTGCCGGATAGATATGTTTGGAAAGTGTTAATTTAGTAAGATAGTGTTACATGAGTGAACTCTCGTACAGAGGGATTAGCATTATAGGGAATTACGATATCGAAGTTCATGTGTCTAAATTTTAGTAGTGACTGCATATAGCTATAAGTGCCGCAATTTAGCTACAATTAAATAATAACATAGCAACGGTTTCAAATGTTAAGAACTTCTCACGCGTTATCCCACATTATTTATTGCGCTCTACGACCATCGATACAAGAGTCCACTGTAGATTCTTACTAAAACATGAGTCTGCGGATCAGACACTTCTAGTGATAAATTCATTTATAACTATTTTATTTCAGAACCAGGTGATAGCAACAGGATGCAAGAAATGCTTGCAGAGATTGCACAGCGGCAGGAACTGCAGCAGCAGCAGTTCAATGAAGAACGCAAGTTGCTGCATGAGGAGGCCAACCGACGGGACGAGCGCATTTTAGAATTGCAACATGCGCTCACTGGGCTCATACAGTCGAGCCAGAAACCGACGCCGGAAGACCAAGCAGAGAAAAGTATGTATGATTATAAATGTGTTGTCTGTAACAACTGAGTGAATATACTTATTTGTGCCGGTAAACAAAAGTAACGTAACGCATGTTTTTTATTTTGTGGCTGTTAAAGTTCTGTGCTCGATTGGCTTACTTCTTCTTAGTTAACTTAATAGCGATTTTAACATTTTTCAATGCCTTACAATTACAATTTTGAAGCACCATTACGTTTCAGAAAACCCTATGATGTGATAATTTAATTTAATAATGTATTCTTTGTTTGTTGCAGTGAATGTCGATGACGAGTCGAATGGCGATAGGAGCAGGGCCAAGATCAGGAGAGGCGCCGGGCGTTCACGCGCCAATTGGTATCGGCGCAAAACGGAAGCCAATGGTTGGCGCGGTGTGCGAGGGCGTGGTGGCACTCGGGGTGCCAGAAGTGGACCCCCATCGAGGCCCCACCGAGGAGGGCAACATCGGGGCCGGGGCTCCTTTCGCCCAACTTCTGGTGGGATCTCAATATCCCACCATTATTATACTTAAGTTTTAAGTTTAATTTAATTTAGTTTAGTTTAAGTTAGTTTAATTCAATTTTGTTTAGCGTAGTTTAATTTAGTTTTGATTTAATTTAGTTGTAGTTTAATTTTATTTCATTTAACTTAGTTTAGTTTGTTACCGAGTAGTTTAGTTTAATTTAAGGATTTTATATTTAATTTAAGGTTATAGTTTAAGTTTCAGTTTAGTTTTAAATTAATTTTATTTTATATTTAATTTGCATTTAATTTAGACTTGTAAATATATAATAAATTCAAAGACTTTTAAATAAGAAATTGCAACTTGTATTTATTTTTACCGGAGATCATTATATAGGGTGAGGCATCTAACTCTTAACTTGGAAACCTTTTCGTGAATTTTAGAAATGATAAAAACTAGCGATGTCGGGATGCTTTTTCGAAGGGGTAGTTTTCAGTTACTAATGAATAGCACGATTTTTTGAATTCGTAAGATTAAACTTCTTAGATATTCTAAATGCCATTTTCGCAATCCTCGAAATCGAGATAGCTTAAAGTTCCGTTGACGTGTCGATTCCTTGGTACGGGATCCTCCTCAGAATTTTATTCACTATTCGAAATATACAAAATATTTTAGTACTTACTCTTAAAATTATACAATAATCATTGTTAAATTTTGTAAATTCTCACGCTACTATCGTTTAACTTTAAGTACTAAAATATTTTGTAGATTTCGGATCTGAAGAGGATTCCGCACCAAGGAACCCAATCGTCAACGGAACTGTAATTTATTTGGGTTTCGAGGATTGCGAAAGTGGCATTTAAGATATCTAAGAAGTTTAATTATTAATGTTATTTAATGTTTGGTTTCTTGTAAATTATATTGATTACATGTTTATATTGCAAATTTGCTTTATTGAATATTGTATTTTTTACATGTTTATATTGTAATTCCTACTTGAAAGGCTTTATTACTCTTGTAATTATAGTTCCGGTAGGTACATCAGAAGCGTAAGGTAAAGTTTTACCAGTAGGATTTACAATTTAAACATATAATAAATATAATTTACAAGAAACCAAACATTAAACGATATAATGTATACATGTTACATATAGTATATCGTACAGAAGTTTGTATATAAAGTAATGATTAACATGCATCAGAGTTGCAAATTATTCAAAATTAATGTATATCATATAAAATAGTATGGTTCGATATTTGGTTTCTTGTAAATTATATTTATTACATATTGATATTGTAAATCCTACTGGTAAAACTTCACCTCACACTTCTGATGTACTCTACCGTAACTATAATTACAAGAATTAGTGTTTGAGTTTGTTGGATTGGAGATATTCGTAACGCAGGTAAGTTTTGGCAATGTAGACAATCCTTAGGAGTATGAGATTAAAACACACTTTATGTTTTGACTCCCAGATTTGGAGTCCTCTTCGGTTATATTACAACATTCTGTCAATAAAAATAAAAACATGGAAAACCTTATCCATTTCCTACATTTGGCGTTAAGTATGGGACTAGAACAAAGTGCGCAGGGAAGGTGGCAAGTATTAAGGCTAATTAATGCTAACTTACTTTAATCGAAGTGTGACGGAAAGGTTTCAAACATGAACTTGTGGGTTCAAACTAGCCTGGAACGCTTGCATACAATAAACGACATAACGAGGCATAAAATTCTATATCTTAAAGAACAAAACTTGTAAACCGTGGCGTTCCAATCCTGTAGGTTGACAAAGTTCTATGTAAAGAACAGGGTATGTATCGGTGAGAGTTAGCAATATGCTGTGTATGCGAAAACTTACATGCATAGGAGGAACGCAGTAGAACAAAATAAATTGTCTAGCAAACGCAATCACTTCGCCTATACAACACTTGTGAATGCTAGTTAATGTAGTACGCAACCTTCTTCTCAGTGCTTCGCAGACCATTTTACACAGACAGTATCACTTAATCTGAGTTCAGGATTACCTTGTTCCTTTGATGTTTGAGAAATTGGTCTGCGAAGCACTGAGGAGAAGTTTGCGTACTACCTTAAATAGCATTCGCAAGTGTTGGATAGGCGAAGCGATTGTGTTTCTGCTAGACAATTTATTTTGTTCTTCTACGTTCCTCCTATGCATGTAAGTTCATTTAATAATTCCATCTTTAAACTGGTTTTCACACACACAGCATTTTGCTAACTCTCACCGATACATACCCTGTTCTTTACATAGGACTTTGTCAACGTACAGAATTGGAACGCCACTGTTTACAAGTTTTGTTCTTTGAGATATAGAATTTTATGCTTCGTTCTGTCATTTATTGTGTGCAAGCGTTCCAGGCTCGTTTGACCCCACAAGTTCATGTTTAAAACCTTCCCGTCACACTTCGATTAAAGTAAGTTAGCATTAATTAGCATTAATACTTGCCACCTTCCCTGCGCACTTTGTTCTAGTCCCATACTTAACGCCAAATGTAGGAAATGGATAAGGGTTTTCATGTTTTTATTTTATTGACAGAATGTTGTAATATAACTGAAGAGGACTCCAAATCTGGGAGTCGAAACATAAAGTGTGTTTTAATCTCATACTCCTAAGGATTGTGTACATTGCCAAAACTTACCTGCGTTACGAATATCTCCAATCCAACAAACTCAAACACTAATTCTTGTAATTATAGTTACGGTAGAGTACATCAGAAGTGTGAGGTGAAGTTTTACCAGTAGGATTTACAATATCAATATGTAATAAATATAATTTACAAGAAACCAAATATCGAACCACACTATTTTATATGATATACATTAATTTTGTATAATTTGCAACTCTGATGCATGTTAATCATTACTTTATATACAAACTTCTGTACGATATACTATATGTAACATGTATACATTATATCGTTTAATGTTTGGTTTCTTGTAAATTATATTGATTACATGTTTATATTGTAAATTTGCTTTATTGAAAATTGTATTTTTCACATGTTTATATTGTAATTCCCACTTGAAAGGCTTTATTATTCTTGTAATTATAGTTCCGGTAGGTACATCAGAAGTGTAAGGTAACGTTTTACCCGTAGGATTTAAATATAAACATGTAATAAATATAATTTACAAGAAACCAAACATTCAACGATATAATGTATACATGTTACATATAGTATATCGTACAGAAGTTTGTATATAAAGTAATGATTAACATGCATCAGAGTTGCAAATTATTCAAAATTAATGTATATCATATAAAATAGTATGGTTCGATATTTGGTTTCTTGTAAATTATATTTATTACATATTGATATTGTAAATCCTACTGGTAAAACTTCACCTCACACTTCTGATGTACTCTACCGTAACTATAATTACAAGAATTAGTGTTTGAGTTTGTTGGATTGGAGATATTCGTAACGCAGGATAGTTTTGGCAATGTAGACAATCCTTAGGAGTATGAGATTAAAACACACTTTATGTTTTGACTCCCAGATTTGGAATCCTCTTCCGTTATATTACAACATTCTGTCAATAAAATAAAAACATGAAAACCCTTATCCATTTCCTACATTTGGCGTTAAGTATGGGACTAGAACAAAGTGCGCAGGGAAGGTGGCAAGTATTAAGGTTAATTAATGCTAACTTACTTTAATCGAAGTGTGACGGAAAGGTTTCAAACATGAACTTGTGGGTTCAAACTAGCCTGGAACGCTTGCATACAATAAATGACATAACGAGGCATAAAATTCTATATCTTAAAGAACAAAA
The DNA here is from genome assembly GCA_963989405.1 of Trypoxylon attenuatum. Classification (NCBI taxonomy): domain Eukaryota; kingdom Metazoa; phylum Arthropoda; class Insecta; order Hymenoptera; family Crabronidae; genus Trypoxylon; species Trypoxylon attenuatum. The sequence goes on from OZ022488.1 coordinate 16,078,633, forward strand.
CTTATAAACCGTGGCGTTCCAATCCTGTAGGTTGACAAAGTTCTATGTAAAGAACAGGGTATGTATCGGTGAGAGTTAGCAATATGCTGTGTATGCGAAAACTTACATGCAGAGAAGGAACGCAGTAGAACAAAATAAATTGTCTAGCAAACGCAATCACTTCGCCTATACAACACTTGTGAATGCTAGTTAATGTAGTACGCAACCTTCTTCTCAGTGCTTCGCAGACCATTTTACACAGACAGTATCACTTAATCTCAGTTCAGGATTACCTTGTTCCTTTGATGTTTGAGAAAATGGTCTGCGAAGCACTGAGGAGAAGTTTGCGTACTACCTTAAATAGCATTCGCAAGTGTTGGATAGGCGAAGCGATTGTGTTTCTGCTAGACAATTTATTTTGTTCTTCTACGTTCCTCCTATGCATGTAAGTTCATTTAATAATTCCATCTTTAAACTGTTTTTCACACACACAGCATTTTGCTAACTCTCACCGATACATACCCTGTTCTTTACATAGGACTTTGTCAACGTACAGAATTGGAACGCCACTGTTTACAAGTTTTGTTCTTTGAGATATAGAATTTTATGCTTCGTTATGTCATTTATTGTATGCAAGTGTTCCAGGTTCGTTTGACCCCACAAGTTCATGTTTAAAACCTTTCCGTCACCCTTCGATTAAAGTAAGTTAGCTTTAATACTTACCACCTTCCCTACGCACTTTGTTCTAGACACATACTTAATGCGAAATGTAGGAAATGGATAAGGTTTTTCGTGTTTGTTTTTTATTTTTATTGACAGAATGTTATAATATAACTGAAGGGGACTCCAAACCTGGTAGTCAAAACGTACAGTGTGTTTTAATCTCATACTCCTAAGAATGTGTATGGCCAAAACTGCCTGCGTTATAATTACAAGAACCATAACGTTACAAGACACTATGCAATAATTAAACTGAGGATAAGCTAAGGAAAGACAAGGAGCGAAGATCGATGGCAAGGGGACCGCGAGGGGGTGCGCGATCAGCTCGACTTGCGAGCATTCGGGAGTGCTCCTGCCATCATGGACCTCTGTGGGCCCACATGAGTACCACCGCAAATCTTCGTTGCGGACTTTTTTCCTGTAGAGGCGCGCGTGAAGCGACTTGCGAAGAATCGGGTCTGAAAAAAGGATCTTTTTTGGCCGAAAAATTACAACATAAAATCCATATCTCAGCAACGGCTGAACGGATTGTATTACTGTTTATTATCAATCGACGCAGAAAAAATCATAAAGGCCAATGGCATGGTCATTCTTTCCATATATTGTCCCAGTTTAAAGATTGTTACGAGTTACCATCAGAATAGGCCCCGCGAACTAGTTCGCTCGCGTAAATGATACTAGTAGCGTCGACGCCAGGAGCTGCGCTCGGCTATATATATACTTGGCGCGAGACGCTACCGCGTCTCTTGATTACACCTCAGTTTTAACGTGTTTCTGTGCAGTTTCTTTAAAGTTTAACGAAATGTTCAACAACTTAAAAAATGTATATATTGCAGACGAACAGGATTTGGGCACATCCCCGACCGCAGATGCAGTGCAGGAGGCCTTGCTGAAGCAAGAGGCTGCATTTAAACTTCATATGCAGCAGCGGTTGGCGGAGCAACAGCAGCAGTTTCAGCTGCTGTTACAGCGCCAGGAGCAACAAATGTTGCAAATGCAGCAACAACTGCAACAGCAGTTGCAACAACAACAGCAGTTGCAACGAGAACAGCAGCAGCAGCAGCAGCAGCCACAACAACAGCAGCACCCACAACAACAACAGCAGAAGGTGCAGGCAGAGGTCGAGGTGCCGAAGGGAGGAGTCCAGGGACCGCAACCTCTTCCGCGGCAGCGACACGCAGGTGACGAACCGACGTTGATGGAGGTGGAAACAAACACAGGTATTTTATGTTCTATTTACTTTTTCCTCACCATTAAGGGGGAACTCGCAATTTGTGACATCACCGCTTCGGCTCGTCGGTATGACGGCAAAATTATACATTTCTAACATTCACATTACAAGAAATGGATTGAATTCTGCTACAATTATTATTTCTAATCACGCATTCTGGCCTCCCCTTTCGAATGAGCCCAGCCGCAGTTCAATCCGTGCTGAAATAACGAAGAGTTTGCGAATTATCGGGAACTCGCGATAACAGCATGGCGGTGTCTTTACCTACAAAAATAGGACCTCAGAAAATTCGCAAATTCTTCGTTATTTCAGCACGGATTGAACTGCGGCTGGGCTCATTCGAAGGGGGAGGCCACAACGCGTGATTAGAAATAATAATTGTAGCAGAATTCAACCCATTTCTTGTAATGTGAGTGTTAGAAAGCATAAGTTCGCTGCCATACCGACGAGTCGAAGCGGTGACGTTACGAATTGCGAGTTCGCCCTTAACAGGGGTCAAGAGACGCGCCTGCGTTTTGCGACATTATCCGAATAAACAGGCAGACGGATTTGTTGCATTGATAGAATAGTTTTCCGGGGTTATAATTCGTATAATTTGGTAAATTTGCTTTAAGTTTATGCGCGATAGAACCATACGTTCGGATAATATAGTCTCCACTTTTGTTTAAAACTGTTTATTTAGAACTATATTGTCTTAAGAATTTTATTGTAACTGTACCTTGTCATTGTGTTTAATTCTATTTTGTTTTTTTTACATGTGCAGTAGTCAAGAGGAAACATCTGGGAGGCGGCGCTAAAAAAGCCGAGTGGTTTCGGCGCCGCTTCGGCGATAGTCCCCGCCCGTATTCACACCGCGGACATGCCAGCAGGGGTGTTAAAATTTATAATTTTCATTAGTTAGTCTAAGGTAGCATAAGTTAGATAATAAGTTTGTTTAGTTTTATTTTAGTTAATTTACTTTAGTTTGTAGCATAAGTTAGATAATAAGTTTGTTTAGTTTTATTTTAGTTAATTTAGTTTAAGTTGTTTGTAGTTTCAACATTTTATAATATACAATTTTTTTATATTATGTAAATACGTTTCCTCAAATTATTTAAATTAACCCACCCATTTCTTTAATGCGCATTATTCTTAGTTCATACTTTTCCAGCTGACATTATAGTGCAAATTCTTAGATAGAAACGTTTAGAAAAAAAATTATTGAAATCCCACAAAAAGCCTTACATAGGAAATGTAAGGTAAAAAAAACATGCGCCAAGTATAAGCAGAGCAGTCTTAATTCTATGGGAAAATGGTTTAATTAAGTGATTTTATTAGCCAGAAAAATGTGTGAAATCATGTTTACCAAGTACGGGTGAGGATGCCAACCCTTTTAGTGTGCTTCGGACGAAAAAGAACACTTTGCTATGTTTCAAATATGGGCGTGTTTAGATAATAGTTTTTTTTCATTTCTACCACAATTTTTGACAAGATGATAGAAAATATAGCAAAAATCGTAATAACGCATAAGAAAAAAATTTCCACCACCGGCATACTTGGGGCGCCTCCTCATGTAAACATAATTGTGTAGGGTTAATAATTCATAAAAACGGCGCCCCAAGTATGCCGGTGGTGGAAATCTTTTTCTTATGCGTTATTACGATTTTTGCTATATTTTCTATCATCTTGTCAAAAATTGTGGTAGAAATTAAAAAAAGCTATTATCTAAACATGCCCATATTTGAAACATAGCAAAGTGTTCTTTTTCGTCCGAAGCACACTAAAAGGGTTGGCATCCTCACCCGTACTTGGTAAACATGATTTCACACATTTTTCTGGCTAATAAAATCACTTAATTAAACCATTTTCCCATAGAATTAAGACTGCTCTGCTTATACTTGGCGCATGTTTTTTTTACCTTACATTTCCTATGTAAGGCTTTTTGTGGGATTTATTAACTAAGTTTCTGAAGAGGACTCCGGATGAGGAGTTGAAACGTTAAACAAAAATACACTGTGTCATCTTTGTATAACGGATTGAAGAAAATGGCGGATACACTCAGTAGTTTGTCAATGTTTCTATGGTTGAGCGCTTCCAGAATCTTGGCGTGCCTGCATTCATTGAAAGCATTTTTAATGTCTAGCGTTATCAGCAGTGCGACGTCTGCTTTGGATGCTGCGGTGTTGGCGAAATTTACGACTTCTGCGACGGCATGAGTGGTGCTCTTTCCTTTTCGGAAACCAAATTGGTACTTCGAGAGTCCTCCGGTCTTCTCAAGCTCCAGCGACAGCTTGTTCCTGAGGATGGTTTCATAGACTTTTGCCAGCAAGTTTGCAATGCATATCGGTCTGTATTTCACAGCTGCGTTCTTGGACTGGTCTTTCCGCGGTTGTTCGAGGAGGACTAATCTTTGTTGTTTCCACGTTTCAGGGAAGTAGCTGCTTGAGAAGCATAAGTTAAAGAGTCTCAGCAGGAAATTTGGTTCTGCTCCGTGTAGTTCCTTGACCACCTTCGCGGGAATTCCATCTGTGCCAGGGGCTTTGCTAGTCTTTAGATGTTTGATTGCATCTGTCACCTCTTCTGCTGTTATACAATCGTTTGTGTTTTCAGATGCTGTTGGAGTTGGTGTCCTTGATTGATGTTCGTGCATTTGCTGTTCAGAGCCCATAGTGGAGAAAAGATCTTGAATTATTTCCTTGATTCTGGTTTGTGGTAAGTATGCTGTTTTACCTGTGTACTTGAGCTTGTCCATCACGATCTTATAGGACAGTCCCCACCTGTCTTTATCCAGATCAGCACACAATTCGATCCATTTTTCTGCTTTCTGAGTCTTTATTTCCTTCCTGAGTTCCTTCTTCTTCTCTTTGAAGGCTGCGTGGAGTTGAGCGGCATTTTCGGCATCTCTTTTTAATGCTCTCGAGGCTTTTCTTCTTGCCTTGCACGTTTGTTCGCGCATTTCGGCAATTTTGTTGATCCACCAGTATTTAGATGTCCCCTGTTTCTTAGTATTTGACACTAACGGCATCGCACTGTTGCAGGCTTGGTTTATTATGTCACACGCGAAGTTTACTTTGTCCTTCACGGTGGCGCCTTCTGGTCCTGCGTTGCTGGTAAGTATGTCGCTTGCCTTTATGGTGCTAGCCGCTATCATGGCTCTGAAACTGTCCTTACAAAACTTTTTATCATTCCAGATTTTGTGCCAGGCAGTGTTTCTGGATTCGGAGTCTTGGTTGCGTGTGGGATCAGTGGGAACGTCGTGTCTTATATATACGTGGTCACTTCCAGAGTAGTCCGCTGGATAGGACCTGTGTAGCCCTTCGTCCAGAATCTTCTTGCTCGCGAAAAGAATGTCGATTCTTGAGCTTTTCTTTCCATGGCTGAAGGTAGGTGTTTTGTCGCATGCGGATACAAAAAGGCTCTTTCTGGACATGAATTCAGCAAGGCTCCTGCCACGATAGTCGGTTAGACTTGACCCCCATAGCGTCGCTTTTGCATTGAAATCGCCACCGATGACAATGGGACCATTTAGAGCTTCGAGTGCAGAGTCTAATTCATGCAGTTCTTTGTCATATTCTTGCTTTGTGACGTTTGGTGATGAGTAATAGCTAATGACGTTTATTCCGTTTATTTTCAGGCCCACAAAACGACTGCCCTTGATGACGGTGTCCTCGATCGACTTGATCGTGCCTGATACATTCGGAGCCCACATAGCTGCTCTGCCTGTTTCATCCGTTTCCCATCCATTGCCTGGTCTGTATACTTCGGAGACGAGCACGACGTCGACTTTGTTTTTCGTAACAGTTTGCATGAGTAGGTCGTGAGCCACCTTTGCGCGGTTCAAATCAATTTGCCAGATATTTATTTTTCCTGCCATTTTAGGTGATGAGAGGGTCTTGTTCCATCAACCTTCTGACCATCGGACATCGCCTGGAGGCCGAGATGTGAGCGACTTCGTTGCCGGAGAGTCCTAGACCTATGCACGCTGCGCACTTTGGCTGATTCTGACACTCATCTATCGAGTGCTCGTTGCTGCCACATTTTCGACAATTTGATCTTTCTGTGGTTACAGATCTGCAGAGGGTTGCAATGTGTCCTATTTTATGACACTTGAAACAACGCGTTATCCGATTGACCGCTTGGATGGGGCAGCGAAGATAGCCGATCCTAATTCTACCCGATTCGACCATCTTCTGGGCAGTGGCTCTGTCCGAAGTAAAGCCGGCTATCTTATTTCCGGATTTTAGCTCCCTAATGAACCCAAAACGGATGTTATTTTGCTCGAGTTTGCCAAAGTTTTCTTCGACGGCGGCGATGACTTCCTCCTTACTGGTGAGCTGGTCCATGCCACGAATCTCTACGTCTACCAGCGGTTCGAGTGTATTTATTCTTGTTTTCTCACCAATTTGTTTTTGCAGAGATTGAACTATCGCCTGTTTCTGTCCGGATTGTTTGGAGATTTCGATGACCAGGTTTCCCGCTCTTGTCTTCCTGGAGTCCAGTATGTCGGCCGAGGCGAAATCTTTATTGGTGCGCATGGTGTTGAGCGCGTCGCTGAAGGTAAAAGTTTCCGACGCTTGTATGGAGATTGCTTCCGAGTTTCTGACTGGTTTATTTTCGATCCGTTGAGTTTGCCTGATCTTTGCAGTGAGGAGTCTTTTGGTCTTGCGTCCTACGTCCTTCGCCCAGGTGACCGGTCCACCATCGGTGGTTGTTGCATCTTCCGCAGGTACAAAGCCCTCCTTTCTAAAATTTTCAAGCTCTTCGTCCGATGAGTCGTCCTCCGTTTTCTTGCCTTTCTTTCGGGTTTTGGCTTCGACTACGGCAGGTGAAATTTCTTTCCTTTTCAGGTTTCGTTCCGGTACCCTCTGTCGCTCCGTGGTGGTCTGCGTCGCTTTGGAGTCTACTATGTTCTGTCTCGGTTCGGTTTGTGTCTCTCTGCTGGTGTTCGGGATGGGGCCTGAGCCAAGTAATCGTTTTCGGGTGATTTCCTTACTTATTGCTTGCAGTTCCGCTCTTGTATTTTCCCTTATCAGTTTATCCTCGTTCCAGGTGGTGACGAGCTGTTCGACGTAGTTTCCCAGTCTGGCCACCGTCACCGATGAGATCTGCAGTTCCTCTTTGATCGTTCTGTGCACATTTTGTTTTTCTTTTCCGAAAAGAGACAGCTTTTTTATGGAGTTTGTAATCTTGGCCGCTTGTTCGGTTATATTTTTGAGCATTTGTTCGTATTTTTTGTCACCCGTTGTTGTCTTTAATGTAGATTTGGAGCGCGGTGCTGTGTTTTTCTCCGCTCCTGGCGTGCTGTATAGTTCTCCGGGTGGACTGAGTTCTATTAACTCGGTGCCTGTGAGACCTCCCATCTCGTTGAAGGACTTCATTATGCTGATTTGTGCAGCCTGAAGATTTTCGTCGAGCTCCATGTCGGATTCTTCCCTCTCAGCTGTCAGAGTTTCCGCTCTTTCCGGGGTCCACGAAGTTGTTGACACTGATCTTGGTTTGTCTTTGTCTGGCGTAATATTTTTCTCGACGGACGTCTTTTGCCTGGACGACAACGGCGGTGGGGTCCTGTGGAGCGAAGCCATTTAGGTGTTATTGCGGATTGCGCTAGCGATAACCCGACTTTACCTTTAGATTAGGTTAACTAGTTTATAAGGACCAGATTAAAGAGCAGCTCGTGACGCATGCGCGTCGTCGGCTTCTCGCAGCGTGGTCGTACATTGGCGGCCATTACGGCACTTATGTTTCGGCTTTCACAGCAGTAACACGCGGTTTTCTAAAACGACTTTGTGCTTTTCGGACTTCTCAACCATTCAGTTCTCTACAATTTCGTGTCTCATTGATAAACTCGTTCGTGCTCTACTCGTGTGCCCAACTAGTTTAAGTGTAGTGCTCATCGTGCGTGAATTTACGCCTCACTCGCACCGTGCACGTGGATCGACACCCACGTGCTACTCACAGGTACTGTTCGTTTTTCATTGTTACGGCTCAGCTCAATAAACTATTAACTTGCTCCACTCAGTGCTCTCTCACAGTTGAAGTTCATCTCCACGAACCCACAAAACTCTCCTCACGTCTGTGTGCATGCAATTTCGCAAACATTTGGTCCTTCGAGCCGGATGTGGGTTCGTGTTAGTGTCGGTTTGAACGCTCGCTCAACGGTCTCTGCATCTAAATCTCTACGCCTGTGCTTCTCTACGAACATCTCTGTGCTTCGCTATCGCTCATCGTGTCTGACTCTATCGCTTTATTGCATTTATTGTTCGCTTTATTGCATGGTGTTTTTTCTAAAAGTGGTCGCATATTAATCGGGTTTGTGTAACGCTCATTCCAACAAAGGACTAGCTCAACGGCCGCTCATTCCAATCAGTGCTTTGCAAGATGGCGGATCAGAACGCCAAGGACAGCTCGGCCGTGAAGGCAGCTCAAGTAGAGGGCGTGCAAGACAAGACGTCGCTGCAGCCACCCGAGCGACAGACCCGCTCAACGTCGCCTAGCGGACTAAAACCTGAACTTGTGATCAAGGCTCGTACGCAACTCGGACGGCTCAAGGCGATCAAGCGCATCTCCGAGCAGCTCAAGACCACGGGATCGGACCGCTCAATGGAGGAGCTACTAACCCTGTCAGCTCACCTGGAGGAAGCGCACAAGGCTTTCCAAAAGGACCATGCGCTACTAGAAGTGACGTGGCCTGTTAGCCGGATGGACCATGACTACTTCTCAACCGATTTGTTTGATCAAGAGAATGAAGCACTCATGGAAGCGTGGCTCGAAATTTCGCAACTCAAGAGTCTCAAAGCTCAGGCCAGCTCAACTGAAACCCATCAGGGCAGCTCATCGGGCAAAGCAGCGAAGCTGCCAAAAATTACGCTTCCAACGTTCGCAGGAGTTTATTCAGCGTGGCCAGACTTCTGTGAACTTTTCAAAAGTGTGATTTTGGACGACGACCGGCTCACCAAAGTAGAAAAACTCCACTATCTCCGTGGCTGCCTCGCAACTGAACCGGCTAAACTTATCGCAAAGCTTCCGCTCACAGCCGACTCACTCGAGATCTCGTGGGATCTGCTCACCAAGCGGTACTCAAATAAGCGCTCGATGATTCAGGAACAGCTCAATACGTTCTTCTCAGCTGCTCCGATGACACAACGCAGCGCAGCCCACCTCTTCCAGCTTCTGGCCACCGTGGAAGAGATGAGTAAAACCATTGCTGCGCTCGGAGTGGAGGCTCAGATGTGGGACTTCGTCCGCATCCACCAGGTGGCTCAGCGTCTGGACCGCTCAACGAGGGAGTTATGGGAGATACCACTGGCCAACTCACCCGAAATCCCAACTTACGCTCAACTGAGGGCGCTTCTAGAGTCCAGAGCCAGGGCTCTAGAGCGCATGGACTCCAGCTCAACAGCAACTCAGCCCAGCACAAAAAAGTCTGCTCAGGCCTACTCGGGAGCGGTGAAGAATTCACTCCCCACACCAGCAGCGAAGTCAACACCGAAGCCGAACGACTCATCGTCCACCAACAAATGGTCCGGTACCATTGGGACGGCGGTCTGGAAGCACGTGCCATCGAAGGGTGCTGGCGTTCCAGAGCTGTCAACTTCAACTGTGGCCACGGCACCAAGAGAACTGCTCCCACCAAATACGAAGGCCAACTCTACAATTTACCCGTGTGATTGTTGTGGTGGCAACCACTATGTCGTGGCTTGCGCCAAATTCCGAGAGTCAACTCCCGCAGAAAGGCAGCAGGTTGCTGTTACAAGGCGCCTGTGCTTTAATTGCTTAGGCAGGCACAACAAGCGTGACTGCCACTCAACTCAACTGTGCAAGACATGCAATGGCAAGCATCACACGATGCTCCATGGCGACTCGGCTCTGCCAAGTTGCCCTGAACCAGCTCACCCTGACACCACTCGCCAACCGGATGCTACTCATGGAGGACTCGGCGCAGCCATCAGCTCAGCTCACACTGCTGACCACCAGACACTACTCGCAACCGCTCTCACTCAAGCTCGCTCAGCACTGTCAGCTCATCCAGCTCGTCTCCTCATTGACGCTGGATCGGAACTCACTTTCATCACCGACCAACTCAGCAGACAACTCAGGCTTCCTCGACAACGATCACCAGTGAAGATAGTGAGGATTGGGGGGACTGTGTCTACGGAGACCAGGGGAATGGTCTCCTTTCAACTCAAATCGTGCAACTCAAACAATTCTGTGACTCTCAACGCACATGTGCTCAAGACAGTGACTAGTGCTCTCCCTTCGTTTGACAGGTCAGATCTGTCATGGCCTTGTTACATCCAGCCAAATTTTAATATAAACTTTTATTAAGGTTGCATTTAAAATTAAGTATGCGCTAGTATTAGGTGCAGAAGTCGGGAAGAAGCCGGTAGATGGCGAGTATAAACGCGACAGTTCGCGCACTCGACATGCACACAGTAGCAAAAAACCTAGAGCTAAGATAAGCGGATTAGAAAACAATACATGTATTACCAGTAGGATCTAATATTGATTTTCCTGACGATAGATGGATTCAAGGATGATGATCCTCGAAACCATCTATCCAATACTAGGATATATAAATCAAATGAAGAACGCCGAAAGCAGAACACGGAGACCACACCTCACTCTGCCACAAACGCTTCTCATCCGACTTCCGCACACCTCATTAGACCGCTTTATTTGTACTTCTTAAATCCAACATTACAAACCCTTAATTACTAATCTTTCGTACATTTGCTTACTCCTAAGTTACTAAATCACTTTTGCTTACTTCTAAGTTATAGTACTTCCATTACTTAAATAAATTAGTTGTTTTTCACATCTTCTGTCTCTTTACTTCACCATTGGTCTTCCGTGGGTCTGTCCCCTTAAACCACAGACCGTTTGGTAGCTGCCTAGAGTTGCTCACGGTCGCCTCCTCTTAATTCATTGGCCACTCCTGGTCTTCCTTCCTTACGGGCTGGGTCCCCTCCTGTCGAATGTTGAACTGAGCTGTCCACAATAAAGGTACCTATCGTAGGGAACACCAGCCGTCGCAGTCGAATTTTCCTAGTTAGCGATACCCTCCCGACACGGACCGGTAAGCAGCTGCCCTGAGTAGCTCCCGGTTCGTCCCAACCATCCGATCCCGCTACACCAAATCCCCGAGATCCTCCCGATCCGCAAGTCTAAATCTCTGCGTTAGACTGCATTCGATTGCGACCGTTGCTCATCTTGCACCAATCAGAGATAGGGATCCACTACGTACACTCAGTTTAACACACGACCCCCCCCCCCCCCCCCTCACCCGGTTCACGATAGAATCAGGCAAAATACCGCTCGGCATAAACGTAAGAATTACATTCGTCAACAACATTTTCCCCTATCCCATCATTGCGTCTGCTTGGACGTAACATTGTTTTGGTGACAGCTGTGGGATCGAAAAGGGGAAAATTCGATCAGCTTGATCACCCGAGTACTCGAGTGAGTACTGAAGCCCTTACCGTAGTCTACCAGCTATCCCTAAATTGGCCAACATGTCGAAGTTTACTAGCACTCCTAACCGTGATTCGGGAGTACCCGATGACCCCGACGTATCTCGCCTTTTTCCTGAAAATCAGACAGTAGACGGCAGACAGAACCACCCCGACGAAAACGCTACGGACCAACCCTCCCTCGAGTCCACCCGGCGACCCCTCGACACATCCGATCTACTGGAAATCATGGCAGAAATTCGTGAAATAAGAAACTGCATCGGATCGCTTCGCGAGATGTGCTCCCCAGTCGCTAACGCACCCCACACCGTACCTTCAACCAACATCGAAACCCCACAAAACCCCGAAACGACGCGAACCGTCGAAACCTCGCGAAACTTCGAAACGATGCGAAACGTCGAAACCCCGCGAACCAATAATGCGTCTTCGGATGAAACGCCTTATCATATTAAACTGAAGGATGCAGTCGAGATAGTCCCCTTGTATAACGGACGCAATATGACAGTATTGCAATTCGCACGGGCGTGCAGGCGCGCAAGGGATCTAGTACCTCCGCGATTCGAATCCCAATTAACGCGGCTACTCCGAAATCGATTGCAAGACCACGCGTATCTGGCTGTGGAAGACCACTCGTACGATAGCGTGGATAAGTTCATCGCCAGATTAAAACAAGTATTCGCCCCTGCAGTTTCTCCGAATTATTTCCGCGGTCAGTTAGCCAATTTAGCAAAAAAGCAATCCGAGGATATTCTAGACTATATAGCGCGCACGAAAGACATTAGGGCAGCAATTATAGAAGGAGAACAGGATTTGAATCCTGCGCTGTACAGTCTAATGTCGCGAACCATTGATGAAACCACGGTTGAAGCTTTCATAAATGGTCTGCCTCCAGAAATTCGTGTGCAATTGCCGTATCAAAAATACGTTTCTTGCGAACGCGCTTTCGACGCCGCAATTTCTGCTAGTAGAAGGGTCGATCTGGACCGTGAACGTTTCGGAACGGCGAAAAATACCCCGCGAACGCCTATTAGTTGCCAATTGTGTGGGAAGCCAGGCCATAGCGCCCCACAATGCCGTGTTTCAACTAACGCAAAGGAAAGTGCTTCCGAAACATCCAGTGCACGACAGAGTGTGCCAAATACCCCTCCGAATCCTGCAAATCAGACAGTCGCGTGCAGGTACTGTAAGAAGATAGGGCACGACATTTCAGAATGTCGTAAGAGGGCCTATAACAATGCTCGCCGCGACCAGGGAAACGGGCAACGGCTTCCCCCGAATCAGGGCGGGCATCCGGGGGTAGCCGCCCAAATCACCCATCAATTTCGGACCAGTAAAAGACGAAAATCATAAGTTAAAGTATCGCATAGTTTGCGTAAGAATGCCTCGCCCCGGTTTAAATCCGTCTATTCTAGTCTCAACTGATCACTTAACAAGAACATGCGATATTTTGCTCGACTCAGGTGCAGAAACGAACCTGATAAAGTTATCGTGCGTTAAACCGTCGGTGACCATAAATCCCGCTCACAAACTTAGATTAGTTGGAATTACGGAAAACTTAGTCGCCACAATGGGTTGCGTGAATATTAGAATATGCGGACGAGAAGTATTTTTTCACGTGGTCCCTGACGATCTCCCCATCCGTTACGATGGAATTCTCGGTTCCGAGTTCTTTTTCCAACACTAAGCAATAATTAACTACGAGAAAGGAGTTTTAGAATTAAAAAACAAAATAATCCCATTTTCACGCTCTACTAGCGTGTCCCTACAACCTAGATCAAAGTCGACGATAGCAATCAAGGTCACAAATCCTGACTTACCCGTCGGATACATTCCTCTCCTTGACACCCCGTCAGGCGTATGGATAGGAAATAGCATAGTCAGACAGACAGGCGGGGAAGTTTATTTGGAGGCTGTCAACGCAAACGACAAATATGCCAAATTCATTATCCCGCCGATCGAATTATTAGAATTTCGGCCGCCAATAAGAAACGAAAACAATGAAGAGCCAAAACCCACGAATCCCGAGCATGTCTTAACTACCCAAATCATTACCAATTCGGCCAGTTCTTCCGGGTCTGGATCCTCTGAGTCCAAAATTCAAATCCATGCCAGCCCGGAAAACAGCCAAACAAACCCTGGGGAACCTACGGTTACGAGGTCTAAATCCAATTCAAATCACAAATCTACACCTCGCCCCGCAAGCACCCAGGAGTCCACTACCTCAGCACTTGCTCAATCATCCCCACAAACTCTTTCGCGATCTGCAGTAAGCTCCATTGAGTACGATTCTATTGTAGACGCTTTGCCATTTCTAATGCTCGAGGAGTCATGGGACTCCCCGGAAGAAGATCCTCCTGATCAAAACTCAACTCAAAATCCTCTAGCCGATTCCTCACGAACCCAGAACAACGCGACGTGCATTAACTGTACAAACGAGACACTTGAGACTGATGGTACCAAAGAAATACCAAGTAGAGTAGCGCAGATTCGAGACCTTTTACGCTTGGGTCACCTGAATGAGGAGGAACGCTCAAGCATAGAACGTCTCTTAGTAAAATATAATCACGTGTTTCATCTTCCCAACGAGCCGCTAGGATGTACGAATTTCTGTAGGCATAGTATAAAGACGACTGATGATGTCCCCATTAATGTTAGGCAGTACCGGTTTCCTCCAGCGCATAAAGACGAAATCGATAGACAAATATCCGAAATGTTGGAAACTGGCGTAATAACAAATTCAGATTCCCCCTATAACTCCCCTTTGTGGGTCGTACCAAAAAAGGCTGATGCTAACGGAAAGAAACAATGGAGATTAGTTGTAGATTTTCGCGCTCTTAACGCAAAAACTATACCAGATGCGTACCCGATACCTAACATTTCGGAGATTCTAGACCAATTAGGAGCTGCGAAATATTTTTCTATTCTTGACTTATCATCCGGGTTTCATCAAATCCCCATGGAACCTAACGACGCCAGCAAAACTGCATTTTCCACCCCTTATGGTCATTACCATTTCAACAGAATGCCTTTTGGCCTAAAAAACGCGCCGTCCACGTTTCAGAGACTAATGGATAAGGATAAGGTACTAATGGATAAGGTACTAGTAGGGTTACAGGGCGTCGAAATATTTGTATATCTAGATGACATCGTCATATACTCAAGCTCGCTAAGGGAACATGAAATTAAATTTACGAAACTTGCGAATCGTTTAGAAGCGGCGAACCTCAAATTGAAACCCACGAAGTGTGAATTTCTTCGAAAGGAGGTCGTGTACCTGGGGCACACCATTACTGAAAAGGGAGTTTGTCCAGACACCGAGAAACTGAAGGCTGTCCAAGAGTATCCGATTCCTAAGAACGTAAAGGGTGTTAGACAATTTCTCGGGTTAATAGGGTTCTATAGACGATTTATTTCGAACTTTTCACAGATCGCTAGGCCATTGACCAACCTCTTGAAGAAAGAGTCACGTTTCGTGTGGAACGAACCTCAAGCCGAAGCTTTTAAATTATTAATGGATAAGTTATGCGACAAACCCGTGTTACAATACCCTGATTTCTCGAAGACGTTCTACGTCACGACTGATGCGTCAGGTTTTGCAATAGGTGGTGTACTAAGTCAGGAATACTCCGAGAAACTCCTCCCTATTGCCTACTGTTCTAGAGTATTAAATTCTGCGGAAGTTAACTATGCGACCGTTGGAAAAGAACTATTAGCCATTGTATATTGCGTTTCATATTTTCGCCCTTATTTATTCGGTAGGAAATTCATCCTTGTAACTGACCATAAACCCCTCGTGTGGTTACACCACGTTAAAGATCCTTCCTCAAGACTGGTACGATGGAGACTGAAGTTACTGGAGTACGAGTACGAGATTCAGTATTCACCAGGAAAAACTAATTATGTTGCGGATGCGCTATCCCGAAATGTCCCCGCGGAGAAAACCACGTTGCCAGTCCGACCACGAGTCCTTGACTCTTCGGACGATGAATCATCGCCCGAACCACCAAGGAAAAAACCCCGAGATAATGAGCCTATACCGGGTCCTAGCCGTCTAACCTTAACACCCTCCGAATCCGAACAAAGCGAACATGGAGAAATGGACCTATCCGCGGAACATCACCCAACTGATGAAGATGTACCCGTCAATCACGGACTTTTAACTATCCGGGAAACCCGAGACACATTGGCATCCCAGAAAGACAATTTGCTTTTCTTTGTTTCTCAAGACGGTCAACCCTTGCACGCAGGAGCCAAAAACTTGGCTGAAAACGGTCGGTTACCTAACTTTCAAAATCTAAACCCGGGCCAAGCCGAAATCATACAAGTACGAAGGAAGCATTGGATCGCCCTACCCATACAAGAGTCACCTACGTCACACTTAGATCCTGAAGTATTTGATGCAGCTATCTCCTCGGCGTTAAACCTCATAATAAATTCAGAATTGAGAACAGCTAGCATCGCGAAAACTCCAAGTTTGGGCCATCTTGATTGGGCAACAATTTATCAAAGGTTAAAGCACCACTTTTCCGAACAAGCCATTACCTTAACCATATGTCTACACTTGGTAAGAACTCCAAAGAAGATTGAAATACCAGGGATCATTAAAGAATTCCACGATGGTCCAGTAGGAGGACATAAAGGCGTAACTAAGACGTATCATCGAATCCGAAGTCATTATCACTGGGCAGGAATGAAAGCCGATATTCAATTATACATACAACGATGCCTAGAATGTCAAAGAAGGAAGCTCGTAAAGATTAAAACGCGTCAACCGATGAAAATCACAGACACACCTGGTTCAGCATTCGACAAAATTGCGCTCGATATCATGGGTCCACTACCTACAACTGAAGAAGCAAATCGTTACATCTTGACAATTCAAGACCTGCTTACGAAACATTTAACAGCCGTGCCATTGTCTAACACTACAGCCGAAACTGTAGCCCACGCGTTTGTCTCTCAATTCATCTGTATATTCGGTACTCCAAAAATAATTCTCACCGATCAAGGAACTAACTTCATGAGCACCCTCATGAAAGACTTAGCTAAACGATTCAATATCCAGCAAATACGAACTACTGCCTTTTACCCCCAGTCAAATGGATCGTTAGAAAGGTCGCATCATACAATTATGGAGTACTTGAAAATGTACGCTGAAGACGAGCACGAATGGGACAACTGGCTACCACTAGCCATCTTTTCCTACAATACCTCGGTGCATGAAGGAACCAGCTTCACCCCTTACGAATTGGTATTTGGACATTTAGCACGCACACCATTCAGCCAAGCTTTGGGAGAAGAACACGAAGAGGAGACCTACTATTCCTACTTATCGAAGTTAGCCATTAGGTTGCGAAATATCCAGAACACAGCACATGAAAAATTAATACACGCCAAGGAACGATCAAAGGAACTCTACGACGGACGGTCTAACCCGCGCGAATTCCAAGAACGGCAACAAGTATTCCTACTCAAAGAACCAGTTAAAAATAAATTTGAAGCCCAATATACAGGACCTCATCTAATCCTAGATGTCTTGGAAAATGGTAACGTGGTAATATCCGTCGGGAGACGTAATAAGGTGGTGCATCCCAACAAATTAAAGCCAGCCCGAATGGATCAGCCAAACGAACCAGTTGACGACATCGTACAACTCAGCGACGAAGATACATAAGCCCAACAGCACCCACCCTAACCCCGAGCGTTATTATGGTCAGAGTAGAAAATTTCCGTTTCATTTCTATTTTCACAAAAAGGGGGGAGGTGTTACATCCAGCCAAATTTTATTATAAACTTTTATTAAGGTTGCATTTAAAATTAAGTATGCGCTAGTATTAGGTGCAGAAGTCGGGAAGAAGCCGGTAGATGGCGAGTATACACGCGACAGTTCGCGCACTCGACATGTACACAGTAGCAAAAAACCTAGAGCTAGATAAGCGGATTAGAAAACAATACATGTATTACCAGTAGGATCTAATATTGATTTTCCTGACGATAGATGGATTCAAGGATGATGATCCTCGAAACCATCTATCCAATACTAGGATATATTCTACAAAAATAATGCTCCCCACGAAAATAAGAATCTTATACTACAGACAAGTGTACATTACAAAAAAATCTTACAATAATATAATAGCGTAAAAAAGTAGTGAAATTAATGTTTACCAAGTATGTGCGCCAAAGTGCGTAGCAAATTTTGAGTCACATCAAAATCTCCACATATTTCGAAAATTATGATACTTACAAAAATAAGAATCTTACAATAATATTATAGCGTAAAAAAGTAGTGAAATTAATGTTTACCAAGTATGTGCGCCAAAGCGCGTAGCAAATTTTGAGTCACATCAAAATCTCCACATATTTCGACAATTATGATACATTCTGTTACCGCGATTATGGATAGAGTCATTTGAAAAGTAGAAAAAACGTCAAATTGGGACCTAAACATAATCTCCGGCACCGGCCTACTTGGGGCGCCTTTTTAAGAATTATTAATCGAACACACCGTTCGCTACTTTGTGCAATATATAAAATTTGAATTTCAATTATACAACAAAAGTAATTGTTTGGACTAGTCGACTGAGTGGAAGTACCTTCGCAGTGGGAAGTCGTTGTATTTTGGTAGTAACATGCAACTTGCACACAAGTGGCATGCTGAACCGGAAGCCACTTCGGTGGCACTCTTAAGATCAGTGCTTAAATACAAAGCATCCCTGCTGTGAGGGCACTTCTTTTGGACATACCAGCGTAGGCAACGTACCGTAATATTAAGCGACGTAAAGGGTTATGTGCAGGGTGTTACATGCGGTGGCGCCCCAAGTATGCCGGTGCCGGAGATTCTGTTTAGCTCCCAATTTGACGTTTTTTCTACTTTTCAAATGACTCTATCCATAATCGCGGTAACAGAATGTATCATAATTGTCGAAATATGTGGAGATTTTGATGTGACTCAAAATTTGCTACGCGCTTTGGCGCACATACTTGGTAAACATTAATTTCACTACTTTTTTACGCTATAATATTATTGTAAGATTCTTATTTTTGTAAGTATCATAATTGTCGAAATATGTGGAGATTTTGATGTGACTCAAAATTTGCTACGCACTTTGGCGCACATACTTGGTAAACATTAATTTCACTACTTTTTTACGCTATTATATTATTGTAAGATTTTTTTGTAATGTACACTTGTCTGTAGTATAAGATTCTTATTTTCGTGGGGAGCATTATTTTTGTAGAAAGCATCTCATTGCGCTATATACATACTTGGCGCATTTTTGTACGTTACATGCATAATGTAATGTCATTTGTTGGGATTTCAATCCTTTTTGTACACTTTAAACTTTTTTTATACATTGTGCAAATTACGGTTGATTTATTTTTCCATGCAATTCCGAGCTACAATCGTATTTCACAGCTACAGTAATAATATGTCAGTCACTCGTGATCGGAAATTTATTTTTACCGGGGATCATTATACAGTAGTCTCTCGATTTTTGCCCGAAATTATGTACTTTACAGTTGCACGAGAATCATCCCCAACACCTAGGTGTTCTTCCTCGTGCCCAGCGAAGCGTGAAAACCGTGCGACCAGCGGTTTACTTTGTAGTCGATGCTCACGCGCGATGAATCAATGCGAATCTAAAAATTGTTTTTTTTAATTTATTTTTAATAAAAGTTACATTATTGTATTCCTCATGTTGTGCCGATGAAAATGATACCAAACACTATGGAATTTGTCAGAACGGATCAAAAGTTACGTGCGATAGAAGGATCGCCCTGCACGGTCGAAACGGTGCTGGTCTCGATCGTTGCACGAGACTCGCATATGATTATCGCACGTAACTTTGATCTGTTTTAATAAATTCCATAGTGTTTGGTATCATTCTCATCGGCAGAACGTGGGGAATACAATAGTGTAACTTTTATTCAAAATAAATTAAAAAAAAAAAACAATTTTTAAATTCACACTACGACTCATCGCGCGCGGCATCGACGACAAAGGAAGCCGCCGACCTCTCGGATTTCACGCTTCGCTGGGCACGATTCTCGACTCGTACTTTGTGATTGAAAGTTTTCGGTCCCGAATTTCGTGCAGATATCCAGCTAGTACTGTATAGGGTGAGGCATCTGACTCTTAACTTGGAAACCTTTTCGTGAATTTTAGAAATGATGAAAACTAACGATGTAGGGATGCTTTTTCGAAGGGGTAGTTTTTAGTTACTAATGAATAGCACGATTTTCTGAATTGGTAAGATTAAACTTCTTAGATATTCTAAATGCCATTTTCGCAATCCTCGAAATCGAGATAGCTTAAAGTTCCGTTGACGTGTCGATTCCTTGGTACGGGATCCTCTTCAGAATTTTATTCAATATCCGAAATCCTCACCGATTAGGCTGAAATTTGAATATGTTGTACTCTTCGATACGTAGATTGCAGATATGCAAATAAAAATTGTCGCTCTCTTTCCGTTCTTGACATATCAATAATTATGTTACCTAATTATATAACATTAGGTAGCGCTTTGCCGATTTGGCTGTAAATTAAATATGTTATAGAGCTCGATGCGTAGATTACATATTTGCGAATAAAAATTTCCGATCTCTTTCTATTCTTAAAATATTAACGATTATATGCGCGAAAATGCACTATTCTTTACAGGCACTCTATGAAATACTGTTCTCCTTCTCGAATTTCATGCATTATCACTATATTATACGTTAGCGCCCCTTTCACCTTCTCTGGCACTGACCTGACCTGTGACTGTAAAGCCTAATGACACTTAATACGTTTTATAGTCACAAGTCAGGTCAGTGCCAGATGAGAGGAAGGGGGCGCAACTGTAAAACGTGATAAGCCTCATTATGCTTTACAGTCACAGGTCAGGTCAGTGCCAGATGAGGTGAAGGGGGCGCTAACGTATAATATAATGATAATGCATGAAATTCGAGAAGGAGAACAGTATTTCATAGAGTGCCTGTAAAGAATAGTGCATTTTCGCGCATATAATCATTAATATTTTAAGAAGAGAAAGAGATCCGTAATTTTTATTCGCAAATATGTAATCTACGCATCGAGCTCTATAACATATTTAATTTACAGCCAAATCGGCAAAGCGCTACCTAATGTTATATAATTAGGTAACATAATTATTGATATGTCAAGAACGGAAAGAGAGCGACAATTTTTATTTGCATATCTGCAATCTACGTATCGAAGAGTACAACATATTCAAATTTCAGCCAAATCGGTCAAGTGGACACTATTTTACAGAGGATTTTAAAAATTAATATTTTTCATATAATTGTTAATAACTCGAAAACGAAAAGAGAGCGACAATTTTTACTTGCAGATCTGTCATCTACGCATTCAACTCTACTACATATTCAAATTTCAGCCAAATCGGTGAGGAGTGCCCAATTGTAAATAATTACCTATTTTAGTACTTACGCTTAAAATTATACAATAATCATTGTTAAATTTTGTAAATTCTCACGCTACTACCGTTTAACTTTAAGTACTAAAATATTTTGTAGATTTCGGATATTGAATAAAATTCTGAAGAGGATTCCGCACCAAGGAATCCAAACGTTAACGGAACTGTAATTTATTTGGGTTTCGAGGATTGCGAAAGTGGCATTTAAGATATCTAAGAAGTTTAATTATTAATGTTATTTAATGTTTGGTTTCTTGTAAATTATATTGATTACATGTTTATATTGCAAATTTGCTTCATTGAAAATTGTATTTTTTACATGTTTATATTGTAATTCCTACTTGAAAGGCTTTATTACTCTTGTAATTATAGTTCCGGTAGGTACATCAGAAGTGTAAGGTAAAGTTTTACCAGTAGGATTTACAATTTAAACATCTAATAAATATAATTTACAAGAAACCAAACATTAAACGATATAATGTATACATGTTACATATAGTATATCGTACAGAAGTTTGTATATAAAGTAATGATTAACATGCATCAGAGTTGCAAATTACACAAAATTAATGTATATCGTATAAAATAGTATGGTTCGATATTTTTGTTCTTGTAAATTATATTTATTACATATTGATATTGTAAATCCTACTGGTAAAACTTTACCTCACACTTCTGATGTACTTACCGTAACTATAATTACAAGAATTAGTGTTTGAGTTTGTTGGATTGGAGATATTCATAACGGAGGTAAGTTTTGGCCATGTACACAATCCTTAGGAGTATGAGATTAAAACACACTTTACGTTTCGACTCCCAGGTTTGGAGTCCTCTTCGGTTATATTACAACATCCTGTCAATAAAATAAAAACATGAAAACCTTTATCCATTTCCTACATCTGGCGTTAAGTATGGGACTAGAACAAAGTGCGCAGGGAAGGTGGCAAGTATTAATGCTAATTAATGCTAACTTACTTTAATCGAAGTGTGACGGAAAGGTTTCAAACATGAACTTGTGGGTTCAAACTAGCCTGGAACGCTTGCATACAATAAATGACATAACGAGGCATAAAATTCTATATCTTAAAGAACAAAACTTGTAAACCGTGGCGTTCCAATCCTGTAGGTTGACAAAGTTCTATGTAAAGAACAGGATATGTATCGGTGAGAGTTAGCAATATGCTGTGTATGCGAAAACTTACATGCATAGGAGGAACGCAGTAGAACAAAATAAATTGTCTAGCAAACGCAATCACTTCGCCTATACAACACTTGTGAATGCTAGTTAATGTAGTACGCAACCTTCTTCTCAGTGCGTCGCAGACCATTTTACACAGACAGTATCACTTAATCTGAGTTCAGGATTACCTTGTTCCTTTGATGTTTGAGAAAATGGTCTGCGAAGCACTGAGGAGAAGTTTGCGTACTACCTTAAATAGCATTCGCAAGTGTTGGATAGGCGAAGCGATTGTGTTTCTGCTAGACAATTTATTTTGTTCTTCTACGTTCCTCCTATGCATGTAAGTTCATTTAATAATTCCATCTTTAAACTGGTTTTCACACACACAGCATTTTGCTAATTCTCACCGATACATACCCTGTTCTTTACATAGGACTTTGTCAACGTACAGAATTGGAACGCCACTGTTTACAAGTTTTGTTCTTTGAGATATAGAATTTTATGCTTCGTTATGTCATTTATTGTATGCAAGTGTTCCAGGCTCATTTGACCCCACAAGTTCATGTTTAAAACCTTTCCGTCACCCTTCGATTAAAGTAAGTTAGCTTTAATACTTACCACCTTCCCTACGCACTTTGTTCTAGACCCATACTTAATGTCAAATGTAGGAAATGGATAAGGTTTTTCGTGTTTGTTTTTTATTTTTATTGACAGAATGTTATAATATAACTGAAGGGGACTCCAAACCTGGTAGTCAAAACGTACAGTGTGTTTTAATCTCATACTCCTAAGGATGTGTATGGCCAAAACTTACCTGCGTTATAATTACAAGAACCATAACGTTACAAGACACTATGCAATAATTAAACTGAGGATAAGCTAAGGAAAGACAAGGAGCGAAGATCGATGGCAAGGGGACCGCGAGGGGGTGCGCGATCAGCTCGACTTGCGAGCATTCGGGAGTGCTCCTGCCATCATGGACCTCTGTGGGCCCACATGAGTACCACCGCAAATCTTCGTTGCGGACTTTTTTCCTGTAGAGGCGCGCGTGAAGCGACTTGCGAAGAATCGGGTCTGAAAAAAGGATCTTTTTTGGCCGAAAAATTACAACATAAAATCCATATCTCAGCAACGGCTGAACGGATTATATTACTGTTTACTATCAATCGACGCAGAAAAAATCATAAAGGCCAATGGCATGGTCATTCTTTCGATATATCGTCCCAGTTTAAAGATTGTTACGGGTTACCATCAGAATAGGCCCCGCGAACTAGTTCGCTCGCGTAAATGATACTAGTAGCGTCGACGCCAGGAGCTGCGCTCGGCTATATATATACTTGGCGCGAGACGCTACCGCGTCTCTTGATAAATCAAATGAAGAACGCCGAAAGCAGAACACGGAGACCACACCTCACTCTGCCACAAACGCTTCTCATCCGACTTCCGCACACCTCATTAGACCGCTTTATTTTCACTTCTTAAACTCCAACATTACAAACCCTTAATTACTAATCTTTCGTACATTTGCTTACTCCTAAGTTACTAAATCACTTTTGCTTACTTCTAAGTTATAGTACTTCCATTACTTAAATAAATTAGTTGTTTTTCACATCTTCTGTCTCTTCACTTCACCATTGGTCTTCCGTGGGTCTGTCCCCTTAAACCACAGGCCGTTTGGTAGCTGCCTAGAGTAGCTCACGGTCGCCTCCTCTTAATTCATTGGCCACTCCTGGTCTTCCTTCCTTACGGGCTGGGTCCCCTCCTGTCGAATGTTGAACTGAGCTGTCCACAATAAAGGTACCTATCGTAGGGAACACCAGCCGTCGCAGTCGAATTTTCCTAGTTAGCGATACCCTCCCGACACGGACCGGTAAGCAGCTGCCCTGAGTAGCTCCCGGTTCGTCCCAACCATCCGATCCCGCTACACCAAATCCTCGAGATCCTCCCGATCCGCAAGTCTAAATCTCTGCGTTAGACTGCATTCGATTGCGACCGTTGATCATCTTGCACCAGTCAGAGATAGGGATCGACTACGTACACTCAGTTTAACACACGATACTCTCCCCCCCCGCCGGTTCACGAATAGAATCAACTAAAATACCGCTCGGCATAAACGTAAGAATTACATTCGTCAACAACATTTTCCCCTATCCCATCGTTGCGTCTGCTTGGACGTAACACTAAATTAAACTATTTTTATCACTCGTATAAATATATTTCATGTTTTCTGAATAAACGAGAACATAAGTAATAATAAGTCATAACATATAACTATATCAATTATAAAAATATTAATATTATGTAATACTAATTTATCTGTATACTAACATTATGAAAACTAACAATACTAATTATATATATTAGATCTAACTTAACTGAATTAGTTAAAGTAAGCAAACGGTTTGGGAGATGGTAAAACAATACACAAAAATAAGATTTTAGATCAATGACCAACATTCAAACTTTAGGAATTCTTGACTGCGCTGTTGCCAAAAATAATGATACGATTTTCTTCATCTCAATTTCGGTAATGGACGCTTGTCTTTTTCTAGTTGCTTCTGTAAAATTTAAAAAATAAAATAAGTCTCGTATTTTATACATGTTGTACAACAGAACATCAAAATAATGAGTATTTACCAGTCACAGCATCATATAATTTTAACTTCACGAAGGACAATTTCTCTTTTCTCCCCTGCCCCGAAAAGAATAACGCTGCTTGATTAGTAATTAATTTGTGCATTATATTATAAATTATTTTTTTGGGTGTATCTCCGCCAACTAAATACAGTAATTGTACCTGAAAGTTAAATATGAGCGATTCCACGCAAACTGGACACAGTCCATACACACCTAGTCTCAGATTTTTTTTAAACTTTGTATATTTGTAGTCCTTGTCGGACCCTGTAAAATGCCGTTTTCCGTTCCTCAATATCATTAATAGTTTTTAAGTTATTTAAGTGTAAAGTTTTGGATCAATTTTTCTTTAAAAATTTATAACTCGAAAACTAAAACAGACACCAGGATGTGCGAACCGCCGTTGTCTTCGGAAATCTTCAAATTTTAATAAAAAAAATACTCCATGTGTGTAAAATTGTATTAACTAGTTATAAAATATAAATATTTGTTAAAAATTTAAATAAGACAGTGAAAGACATTCTTGATTACTTTGAAATTAATTTGGCATATGCTCTGAAGTGTTCTGAAGAACCCCTGTAAATTAGAAGTTGGAGAAATGCGGAGATCCGGAGTAATAAAATATTATTGTTGTAAAGACCCAGCCGAGTGCGCGCTGCGCACGCGCTCTATAGTCGCGGCCCGTACGGCGCCCAGCGGCGACCATACCACTGATCACGCTAGACGGGCCGCGACCATACAGCGCGTGCGCAGCGCACACTCGGCTGGGTCTTTACAACAATAATATTTTATTACTCCGGATCTCCGCATTTCTCCAACTTCTAATTTACAGGGATTCTTCAGAACACTTCAGAGCATATGCCAAATTAATTTCAAAGTAATCAAGAATGTCTTTCACTGTCTTATTTAAATTTTTAACAAATATTTATATTTTATAACTAGTTAATACAATTTTACACACATGGAGTATTTTTTTTATTAAAATTTGAAGATTTCCGAAGACAACGGCGGTTCGCACATCCTGGTATCTTTATTAGTTCTCGAGTTATAAATTTTTAAAGAAAAATTGATCCAGAACTTTACACTTAAATAACTTAAAAACTATTAATGATATTGAGGAACGGAAAACGGCATTTTACAGGGTTCGACAAGGGCTACCAATATACAAAGTTTAAAAAAAATCTGAGACTAGGTGTGTATGGACTGTGTCCACTTTGCGTGGAATCGCTCATATATGTCATTATTTTTTAGATGAAAATTTGGAAACGTATTGTCGTAACTACTCGTAAAATTCCCGCACTATATGATTTTATCCTTCTAGATTTAATGAATACAAACCAATAAATCAAATTTTTCACAACTTTGTGATATTATTATATCGTAGTCGCCAATTTCTTCAACGGATGCCAGGGGCAATTTATCTAGGAATGACTTTTCGCCACCGTGCAAGATATTTCCAGGTGGACTTCCTGTTGTCGATGCGATATTATTTATTAGCCTTTCGAGGCTCTCTAATTTGTTGAAAATTTGTTTTACATCAAATTTGATCTCAACATATTGTCGATGTAATAACGCAAATTGTCCTGTAGTTAGAGTCACGTTACCAGCAGAATCTGATGGATCTGTACAAATGGTATAATATATTATACTGTGTTCGTATCGTTACATTTACTATTGTATTTAAGCATCATTTATTGTATTTACTTACGTGGTGATACAGTTGGCGGTTGCACAACGACTTCGGTTTCTGAATCGGAATCAGACACCAATGTCACCCTTCGCTTTTTCTTATTTCGACTTACTTCTTGTGTCGACATTGTAATGTATTACTACTATACTGGAAGCTGTATATTCTTAGTCCTGTGCCAGTAATATTTTTTCAAATCAGGAGAAAAATTATATACATTTTAAAAGAATTATGAAAATGATGAACAATATATAAATTTATAATTGATTATTTGCATAAATGAAGCAAATCAGATGCTATAAAGTATGCGTCACATTTATATACAAATGCTTTACGCGTAATTTCATCTAAAGCATACGAAATGGTTTCATCAGTGAAGTTCGCAAATTCAAAAATTCCTATCGATGTTGAGTCGATCGGATAGTTGTAAAAAGTCTTTAATCTTGTTGATACTCTACCAACCGCTTTATTTTCCATTATGTCAAAGATCTGCAGAACATAATCATTACTTATAAAAATATAACAATCTCGCAATCCATAAGCTTTTAAATTGAAATAAGTGAGCTGTATTTTTTTTTTATCATTTTGAACAGTAACAGTTATTTCTTTACTAGATGTTTCTTTGACTGTTGGTCTTCCTTTTTCAGACAACCTTTTTGATATTTGTGCCAATGGCTTATTCCATCTGCGTAGCATATTTTTTAACTTGCCTAAGTAATTTTCGAATGCGAAACAACTTAATTCTTCTAAGGAGCAGTTTAAATTTTCAACATCGTCCGTGATGTGTACTAAATTGTGAACATTGTATACACAAAATTCTTTGCCATACAAAGTAGAAGAATTATGTACAAATAATGACAGCATTTCTCTAGCTTTCTGTAACCATTCGACATTCGAGCGTAACTTATCATTTAATAAAATTCTAATACCTACATGAAGCAATAAAAAGTGGTCGTAATAATTATGGGGAAGGATTCCTTTCAAAAGAATTGGTCCTAGATATAAAAGAAATAAGCGATACTCGGTAGCTTTATACCGAGCTAATTCTGAGACGGGTCGCGATTTACGATTAAATTCATTCGGTAAACGTTTGGATGCAGAAATCATTAGCGTGGACAATTTGGTTCTCTGTTGTACTCGCTACTCTACTTTACACCAACGGTGAAGTAATTTTTTCATTACTCCTAAGCAACATAAATGCATGTAATCAAGCGCAAAATGTTGGATTATGTTTATTTTAGGTATATTTAATAATGGCGTCTTTTCATTGTTTTAATGATGATTCATATCGCGGAAATTTTCAAAATCAGAATGTGTTCGAGCTGTCACGGACGGTCGAGCTTTCGGGTGAATTTAAGTGATTACACTATTTGTGTTTAAGAAGGTTTATTCGGTATCGGTGCTAGTCCGGGTCAGTCTAATTGGTCTGTACTATTCGAGAGTTCGTCCGTCAGTCCCTGAGTCGTCGTCGTGGGTCCAGCGTCGTAAGGTGTTGCGTCGGAGTAGGGAGAGCAGTGTCAGCGTTTTGGGTCCAGTGGCGTAGCGTCCGTTACACCCCCCCGCTTTTGATTTTGATGCTCCTGCATCAATTTTCGTTCATATGGTCATTGGTCAGTAGCGTCCGTTACCTTATGTCATTATTTGTCTGTCACAATAAATATTTATTAGTTTCTGATGTCTCAGGTGGTCACTATTATTACTTTAAGTTATATATTTTTTTTTTGTATGTGTTCTTTGTTACCTGTTGCTACCATTGGATTACTCTGTTTGGTTACCTCGTGTTTGGTTTTGCGATTTATATACTTATTTTGTCTTTGTGCTACTGTATGTCTTTTTCTCTCTCTTTGATATTGTCCATCTATGCTCCCTGTGTATTTCTGTGTAACCTGTAATGTCTTATTGCCTTTTGCTTCTTGGATTAGTTTAAATTCCTTATTTGGTTTATTATGATCTAGTCATTTTGTCAACAGTATTTTGTTGTCAATCCGTTAGTCTTGTTAATTAGATAAATGGGTGGTTAGTTGCCAGGATTTTCTACTAAGGATTATTATTATTTTTTTCTTTGTGCGTTAGAATGCGTTGCTGTATGTTATGGATGTTAATTCTATGACTCTGTGAGATATGTCCAATTCATTCGTAAGCTCTATGGGTTGTCATTCGATTTTGTTATTTAAAGTGTCATAATCCACATGTTACCTATTCTTTTCCGCAAAATGATGATTTTCCTAGTATTGTTGTTCAATATTCCGCGATAAGAAAATCCTGATTATTGAATAGTTTAGGCGAGACGGAAAGATCAAATTAAATCTAACGGAAGAACCGAGGTAAATCGCGCATAAGACGTCGAAGCACGGGATTAGGCATTCAAGTCAATCCGCAGTTAGTAAACATCGACGGTAATTCGCGACGCGTCCGATAAATTCAAATATAGATAGGCGAGAAATCACGTCGGACGCATGGCAAATCGAAGTTATCCCCCCCCTTTTCCGTAAAATCCGAAAGTGGGGACTCGCAATTTTCGACCACGGGAACGGACAATTAGACAGAGTGAACGAGATACTCGAACGGAGCGGACAGCCATCAAAAACGATCTGCCGGTACGCGAGCTCTGAGTCCAGATCAAGAGGTACGGAATTCGAAAATCTCCAGAGTGTTCAGAGACCGGGAAGTGATATATACGAGCAATACAGTCCACATCGCCGCGAGGATTAAACGTATTATACGCGAACTTCCCAAGCAGAACGGATTACGGCGCTCCGAATCAGCTCTGCCGGAGTCTCGCGGTAGACCCTCAAGAAAGTCAAAACCGCAATTACAAGAGTAACGCTTGCATCGCGTCGACAGCCGAGTTGCAGCTGGAACCCCGAAATCGTCATCACGAGAGCTTCCAATAGAAAACTGTGCCAGCTTAGGAATCAACGAGAGGGACGTCACCGGACTTTGAAGATCTGCCGAATAGTGAAGCGGGAGTGTTGCTGTGTTGTCTGAGAGTTAATCCCCAACACAAGCACACTTACTTATAGAGATCCGCTCCACTTTCTGTTACAGGAATCATCGCAGACGATAACAAGGTAGACGAAGAAAAGCAGGAACAACTGAATGTAAAGGGAATTCGGGGAACGTACGTGTAAACCAATAAAACTGTAATCGGGGAATTCCTCGCAATTGTTTTCTTGCACCTCCATCCCAAAATCCTTCCTATACCGGCCGTTTCCCTTGGAGGCCAAAGCCCTAAGGCGCAAACGTTAAAACAAGGTCCTTCGAGCCGGATTATATAGGCAAGGTCAAGTTTGGAGTCTTTACTTCCTTCAAGCTTTAGGAAGAGCGATGGCGAATTTGCAGACGCCTCGAAACCCCAAATCCCCGTCCAACCACGGTGACGATGGAGGACAGGAGGATTTCGCTTGGACCACGGTAATCCAAGAGCAGGAGCTGGATTTAAGCCGAATTAAACGCTTGGTAATCAATATCAAGAAAAAGGGAAGAGCGAAATACACCGCTTCGCTGCTTAAGCTGGCCCTCAAGCATTTAGACGAAGCTTGGAAAGCTATACGCTCTCGACAAGCACAGCTACTGGCAGCCTTCAGACCGGAGGAACGAGCCACAATACCGTACTTTGCCAGCGGTGGATATGAAGCAGCAGAGGACGAGGGACTCGAAGACATCGTCTATCTGCAAGCCGAACTAGACAAGCTGCAGCCGGACGATCCGAGCTCTGTTCCGGCTTCACCGAACCCCGCAGGAACTCCGGTGCCGATGCCAAGAGTGAAGCTTCCGGAACTGAAACTGCCAAACTTCGATGGGGACATATGGGAATGGACGCACTTTGCACAGCTTTTCAATGCCGCAGTAGGGAAAAATGCATCGCTGACGGATTCGCAGCGCTTGCAATACCTCAACGCGAGCTTGAAAGGCGAAGCACTGCGGTCCATCTCGACCATTCGAATTGAAAATGAAAACTTCGCAGCTGCCTGGAAGACCCTCGAGGAGAGATATTACAACCCAAGAGTAGCCACCGAGATGCACTTCCATAGGCTGTTCGAGTTAAAGAAGGTACGTTGCGAAGACCTGAACGAGATCTCGTCTATGCTCAGTAGCATTGACAACAGCCTGGCGGCCCTAAGGAACAGAGCATCGGACGAGATCCTCCTTGACTGGGCACTCGTTCACCTCGTAACATCGGCGTTCCAAGGAGAAATGGCCAAGGATTGGGAAAATTCTATCGAGGACTCAAGGGAGTACCCGTCGTTCGACAGCGTGCGCACTTTTCTTAAAAGGAAAATGCACGCAGCACTGTGTTTAGACTCACGGAAGACGACGCAAACAGCTCCGAAGACGAAAGCTCGATCATACACCCACACAGCCACAACGCAACACGACGACACAGAAGCATCATGCCTGTTTTGTGGAGGTTCGCACAAGATAACGGAATGCGGCGGGTTCAAGCGTCTGAGCCAAAAGCAGCGGTACGATGCAATAAAAATTCGTGCCGCTTGCATACGCTGCCTAAAGACCGGGCACGGTTTCTATGCATGCAGCAGCACACAGGACTGCGACAGGTGCACCAAGAAGCATCACCCGCTCCTACACTTTACAGACAAGGGCACCGGTGGTCAGCGAGACACGAATGCACGAATCGCTAACCCCCGCAAACGGAATCAACAAGCGGCCAAGAAAACGGATGCAAGGAAGGAGGGCGACAAGGACGTCGCCTCCAATGAAACCAACGTGCACACCCACTGTGGAACTGGACATACCGGCGGTCTCGAAGACATAATTCTCGCGACCGCAATGGTCAAAGTCCATGGGCCGGAAGGGGGAGCACGCATCGTCCGAGCGCTAATTGATATGGGCTCTCAAAGATCGTTCTTGTGCGAGAGTCTCGCGCAGGAACTGAGGCTGAGAAGGACCAAAGCCTCAGCAATAGTCAGCGGCTTGGGGGGCGGAGACACTCAGACTATAAGACATGAAGTGCAGGTGGGCCTTGGGACCGCGAACGGGGTCAATCCCTTGTACCAAGCAAAGACGCTGGTAATCCCAAGGATCACCACGTACGGACCCACTGCCCGAGCCGCTTGCGTGACGCAGCAGTTCAGAGACTTGACCTTGGCGGACCCGCACCCGCAAACTCATGGCCGAATAGAAGTCCTTATAGGAGCAGACTTGATGGCCAGTACGCTCAAAGACGGAATCAGGATTCTCGGCGAAAATGAACCAGTGGCCATGAACACGGTGTTTGGCTGGGTGATTCTCGGTAGGACCGAATCCACCAACAATGCGAAGAACCAGGTGCATTCCATGCATTGCACCACCTTAGACTCCCTAGAACACGCGATTAGGCGCTTCTGGGAGACAGAAGAGGTGCCCTCCAAAAAGCCATTGACACCGGACGAGCAGGCATGCGAGGAGTTTTACGCCAGAACCGTGACCCGAGACGAACACGGACGGTTTATAGTACGTATTCCGTTCAAGCACCAACGGCCGGAGGAAGCGCTGGGAAGCTCTTGGAGAAGTGCGCTTGCTGCACTGGCCCGTCTATGGAAAAAACTGAAAGAAAATCAGGCGATTATGGGCCAGTACACCGAGTTTCTCGAGGAATACTGCGCTCTTGGACACATGAAGCGGCTCAATAAAATCGAGGACAATCGAGTGTTTATCCCACATCGAGCCGTTCTGCGCGCAGACAGCGCGACAACAAAGCTCCGAGTCGTATTCAATGCGACAAATCGGACCACCAACGGAGAATCCCTCAATAGCATCCAGCACGTCGGTCAAAAACTGCAGAAAGACATCACATCACTTTTGATGAATTGGAGACTGCATAGATACGTGCTGGTTGCAGACATCGAGAAGATGTTCCGGCAGATTCTAGTGGCAGAAGAAGATCGACGATTTCAAAATATCGTCTGGCGAGATCCCCTCTCAGAACGGTTAGTAACGTACGAGCTCAACACGGTAACGTACGGCACAGCGAGCGCACCGTTTCTCGCGATGCGTACGTTATTGGAGCTCGCGCAGAGAGACGAAGGAAAATTCCCCGTAGGAGCTAACGTACTGAGGGACAGCGTGTATGTGGATGATGTCTTCATGGGAGCAGATTCCAGAAGTACGCTGGCCGAGATACGCCACCAAGTATGCAGCATTCTCGCAGGAGGAGGCTTTCACCTCCGGAAATGGGCCGGAAATGACCCCGAGCTACTAAAGGAAGTTCCTGCAGGGGACCACGCGCTAGCGGTGGACCTAACCCTGTTCGACGAATCGGAACTGAAAGTACTCGGCCTACGGTGGTTACCCGCAAGCGACCAGTTCCACTTCAATTTACAGCGATACAAACCATTCGCGGAAAGTCCTACGAAACGAATCCTGTTCTCAGAGATTGCTAAGCTGTTTGACCCACTCGGCTGGTTGTCACCGGTTGTAATCCGGGCAAAGATACTGCTGCAGGCACTATGGCTAGAAAAAATCGGCTGGGACGATTCGGTCTCCTCGACAACACAGAATACGTGGAACTCCTTCTGCGGGGATTGGGCAAAACTGGACGCGCTGCGAATTCCCAGATGGCTGAAATGCGATAATGAATCGGTATGCGCCGAATTACACGGATTTTGTGATGCTTCCACAGCCGCGTATAGCGCCGCCGTCTACATGCGTATACAGACAAATGATAACGAATTCGCCTCCACGCTACTCATGGCGAAGTCACGGGTAGCACCATTGAAAACACTCAGCGTGCCAATACTCGAACTCAACGGCGCAGTGTTGCTGTCGGAATTACTGAAACACATACAGACTTCCTTATCTGTGAAAATCGAGAGGACCGTTTGCTGGTCAGACTCTACGATTGCGCTCGCGTGGCTCAGACGGCATCCTTCCACTTGGAAATTAGTAATCGCGAACCGTGTCTCAAAAATACAAACAGCATTGCCAGAAGCAGAGTGGAGGCATGTACCCACCCGCTACAATCCTGCTGATCTCAACTCACGAGGTGTAGACGCAGAGAACCTTCTAAACTCACCCCTGTGGATGCACGGACCAGCATGGTTGGGTCAGACAGAGGAAAACTGGCCGGCATTCAGTGCAGACCTCGTGACGACCCAGGGAAAACGTGAGGTACACACGAATACCGCCACTCAAAACCAAGAATGGCCTTTCCTCCTGCGTTACTCCACGTGGAGCCGACTGTTGCGAGTTACCGCTTACTGCTTCCGATTTTTGGAAATACTGCGAAAAGGCAAGATTGCGGTGAACGACAGATGGCTCGATCCCGACGAACTACTCGAAGCCGGAGAGAGAATAGCAAAACACCTGCAAAAAACAAGTTTCAGTAAGGAAATAGGATGCCTACAGAAAGGTGAAGCCCTTCCCCTAAAATCGAAGCTTCGTCCGTTGGATCCCTTCATGGACGAAAAGGGCGTCCTCAGGGTCGGAGGACGATTGAGGAACTCATACCTCCCAAGGGACACCAAATTTCCGATCGTCCTCCCGAAACATTACGTCAGTGACCTGATAATCAGACAGTGTCACAGAAACACATTGCACGGCGGAATCCAGTTAACCATGCACACTGTAAGACAACGCTTCTGGATCATCGGATGCAGAAGCAGTACGAGAAGGGTGATACACCAGTGCGTGAAGTGCGTCCGATGGAGAGCGGAAACTGGAACACAAAAAATGCAAGACCTTATCCCAGACCGATGCAGACCAGCAAAACCATTTACAGTGACCGGAGTGGACTATGCTGGACCATATAGGGTCCGAGACTCAGCAGGCAGAGGTAAGACAGCGCACAAAGCTTACATCGCGGCTTTTGTTTGTACCGCTACGAGGGCAGTTCACATTGAGTTAGTCCACGACTACTCGACAGCTGCATTTCTCGCTGCACTTACGCGATTCGTCGCTCGCCGAGGTCTCCCAAGCAGCATTCGCAGCGACAATGGGACGAACTTCGTAGGAGCTGACCGCGAATTAACGCATGAGTTCCGGAAGTGTTGCAGTGCTCCGGAAGTGCACGAAAAATGCAGCGAGTTGGGGATACGCTGGAAATTCAACCCTCCTAGTGCACCGCACTTCAGTGGTCTTCAAGAAGCCAGCATCAAGTCAGTGAAGCATCATTTGAAACGGCTACTGGGAGAATTCACGCCAACGGTGGAAGAGATGTCTACACTCTTGTGTCGAATCGAGGCGAGCCTAAACTCGCGACCGATAGCGCCACTGAGCGAAAATCCCGAAGAATTCGCCGCACTGACGCCTGGGCACTTCCTCATCGGCGGCCCACTAAATGCATCACCAGCAACATCAGTATCAGAAGAGCCTACGTCCCGCCTTACGAGATGGCAGCTGGTCCAAAAAATACACGAACAATTCTGGAGGAAATGGAACCGAGATTATCTTATCTACATGCAAACTCGATACAAGTGGCAAACCTCTAAGGAGTCGTTAAAAGAAGGAGACTTAGTATGGATGGAAAACCCGCTGCTCCCTCCAAACCAGTGGGAAATGGGCAGAGTGCAGAAAATTCTCCCAGATAAAAATGGAAAAGTTCGGGTAGTAGAGATCAAAACTGCGAAATCAGCTTACACCCGACCAATTACTCGGATTTGTAAGCTGCCAGTTGAGGACCAACCATAAACCCACAGGTAAACAGCACTCGTTCGAACGGTCGGAAGCTTCGAGAAGAAAATTTGGAAACACGGAGCGGGGGAAATAACGCCAAATTAATAACCCACAGCAGCAAATCGAAACATTAGGGAAACGAGGTACCCCCCCCCCCCCCTGACGAGTAACCATCACCAGATCAGGGGAAAAGGGCCAGGAGAATCCTATAAGACGAGCATCCATTCGGAGCACAGCCGTTAGTCAACGAGTTAACAGAAAACCCAGTTGTACAAGCGAAGCAGCATGTCCGACCAAGGCCTGAACGAAGAGTTTGAAGCCCTCCTCCGGCTCGTAGAGAGTAGCCCGGCACCACAAGGGGCACAGGACGACAACACGACGGTAGCGACCACCGCGGCCACGAGCCCCCCGCCTCGGACACCGTCGCCAGGGCCATCCGTAGTAAGCGAAGCCACCACGGTACGGCGGCCGGCACCAACGTCCACCCCGGCCACCACAGTGACCCAATTGCTGCCCTCGCTGCCGCCAATTCCGCCTCCACGAGCAACAAGGACGATGGTCCGTTTTAATATTGGGTGGACCACGCTGGAGTACCCGGCGCACGTACCAACAGTCGTCCGTCGCTACCGGTGCCCGGTCGACGGCGGCCGCTACCACCTACGCTGGGACAGAGCCGGAAGACTGACTTCGCTGTGGTGGAAGCCAACTACGGCCCCAGCACAGCCAACCGTACGAGAACCGGCCCACCAACAGGCAATGGTCCAGCCTCAACCACCCGCTCAGCAGCAACCCGCAGCACGAAGGGCAGAAAGCCTACCACCGCCACGGACAGAGAGTTCCATCCAGCAGGCCCCTACACGGGACACATCGGGAGAAGAAGTCGGGTTCGTCGCGGCACTCAATCGGCTGCGCCTCATTGACCGCGAAGCGGTTAGGAGCCTGCTGGCCGACCGATCACTAGAGGCCACTACAACACGGCATGATCCGAGGAGATCACAGCATCGGAGCAGGCCGTACGAGAGGCGATATCATCGCCACCGCCCGACGCAGAGAAGGTCTCCTCCGATAAAACGGTGAGTCAACCCCACGAACGGGAGAAAACCAATCCTACCGTAGTTCCGGTTCTTGTTTCGTGTTGCGGCAATACCGCAAGGGGGGCGGTATGTTCAATATTCCGCGATAAGAAAATCCTGATTATTGAATAGTTTAGGCGAGACGGAAAGATCAAATTAAATCTAACGGAAGAACCGAGGTAAATCGCGCATAAGACGTCGAAGCACGGGATTAGGCATTCAAGTCAATCCGCAGTTAGTAAACATCGACGGTAATTCGCGACGCGTCCGATAAATTCAAATATAGATAGGCGAGAAATCACGTCGGACGCATGGCAAATCGAAGTTATCCCCCCCCTTTTCCGTAAAATCCGAAAGTGGGGACTCGCAATTTTCGACCACGGGAACGGACAATTAGACAGAGTGAACGAGATACTCGAACGGAGCGGACAGCCATCAAAAACGATCTGCCGGTACGCGAGCTCTGAGTCCAGATCAAGAGGTACGGAATTCGAAAATCTCCAGAGTGTTCAGAGACCGGGAAGTAACATATACGAGCAATACAGTCCACATCGCCGCGAGGATTAAACGTATTATACGCGAACTCCCCAAGCAGAACGGATTACGGCGCCCCGAATCAGCTCTGCCGGAGTCTCGCGGTAGACCCTCAAGAAAGTCAAAACCGCAATTACAAGAGTAACGCTTGCATCGCGTCGACAGCCGAGTTGCAGCTGGAACCCCGAAATCGTCATCACGAGAGCTTCCAATAGAAAACTGTGCCAGCTTAGGAATCAACGAGAGGGACGTCACCGGACTTTGAAGATCTGCCGAATAGTGAAGCGGGAGTGTTGCTGTGTTGTCTGAGAGTTAATCCCCAACACAAGCACACTTACTTATAGAGATCCGCTCCACTTTCTGTTACAGGAATCATCGCAGACGATAACAAGGTAGACGAAGAAAAGCAGGAACAACTGAATGTAAAGGGAATTCGGGGAACGTACGTGTAAACCAATAAAACTGTAATCGGGGAATTCCTCGCAATTGTTTTCTTGCACCTCCATCCCAAAATCCTTCCTATACCGGCCGTTTCCCTTGGAGGCCAAAGCCCTAAGGCGCAAACGTTAAAACAATTGTATTAATTGCTATTATTGGTGTTATCAAATTACTATAATTATTTAGGCTGCGCTAACCGCACTACGTGTATCTGTCTGACAGTTTATCATGTTTCCTATCGTCCATTGAGTGTGAAATGGAGTCAGCTGTTTTCGATGGTAAGTCGGTGTGTAGTATGCTTCGTCATCGGTCTGTGTATCATGGTCATTTGTCGTCTTCGTCTGATTTGCGGTGGTTATGCTTAGTTTTTCAACAATAATTTTGCTCTGTCCTGTATCTTGTCGTGTCTTTGGTGGAGAACGGAAAGTTGGCTCGATGTCCGATTTCATTGCTATGTCCGTTTGATCGTAACTTTCTCTTACAATGTTAATATTTTCCACGTTTAACGTTAGTGATCTAAAATTCGGTTGTGGCGTTTGCTTTACTTGTTTCTCAGTATCACTTTCTACATTTTCATTCTCCGTTGCACTTTGCGTTTCGTTTTCCATTACTATTTCATCCTTTGAATTTTCTTCTTGTATCTTTAATTCTTCTAGGAGCTGTCGATCTTGTGTCTCTATGGGGTTTCTTACTTCGTCTGTTAGCCGACGGCCGCTTTTTCCCGCTATAGGACTTGATCCGCTTGCTAGGCTTTTTTCTTCCAGGAGCTGTCGATCTTCTTTTTCCATTTTGGGCATTTCTTCGTCTATTTGCGGACGGTCGCTGTTTCCCTCAGGGTTTTTCGATCCGCTTGCTGGGCATTTTTCTTCTTGTGCATTTTTCTGCTTTTCCTTTATTATATCATCTTCGTTCGTACTTTGTTTATTATCTTCATTTATTTTTTCATTGGTATCTTCGCTTTCATTTTCATTATTATCTTCATTTCTTCTTAATTCTGTTTTCATTATTATTCTATGCTTCTCTTTATCTTCTTCTTCTTGCGGTTGCATTTTATCCGTCTCATAGTCCTTGTTCGTATTTGCCATTTCGTCGTTACTGTTTTCATTATTGTCTTCGTCTACTTTAACTATCATATCTTCTATTTCTGTGTCGTAATCCATATCACTTGCCTGGTCGTCGATATTTATTTTCTGGTAGTTTCCTTCTTCTTCGGTTATTTCATCTTCTGTATCGGTGTCCTTATTCGAAGTTGCTGATTCGTCATCTGTTGTACAATAAAAGTCTTCCTCTTCATCGGTACTTTCTATTTCGCTTTCGTAATTGCTATTATTTGACTCTTGATATGCGATCTTTCTCCACGTTTGATTTTCTGTATTCTCGTCTATCGTGTTGTTCTGTCTTATGTTGTGCTGATGATATAGTCTTTGCTTTTTATTGTCCTGTATGTTGTCATGTGTGTCGCTCGATCTTAATCTATTAGGTCTTATATTTATCGGTGTGTCTCTTGGGTGTATGAATGTTACGTTACTATTTCTTTCAACTACTTTCGTATAGTCTACTATTATCATTCGCTCTTTGTCATTAATATCTGATTTTCTAGAGAATTTCCATACTGAGGAACTGTAAGGGGGAATTGAAGGTGCTAAATCGTTGTCTGAAAGGTTTTGTGTCGGCTCGTGTACTTCTGTTTCGTGTAGGTATTGTTTTGTGTGTACAAGTGTGTTGTCTGTCGCGTGTATTTTGTGTTGTCTACTGTTCGTACGTCCTAGACTATTTTCGGGTACATAAAATAAGTTTGGGAATTCGGTTTTATTAACTCTGTCCATTGCATTCGTCATGTGCGCTGTCGATTTGTCATTTGTATATGTTTGGTTGCAGTCAGATACCCTGTCAATGATTTTTGTGATGGGCTGTAATGTGACCTTGGGAATGGTCGTGCGTATTGTTTCATTAGTCGCATTGGTGACATGCACATGTGCCATGTTCCCTTGGTTTTTTACCAACGCATTCGAGAATTGCAGTCCAGGACAAATAGTTATTCTGTCAATATACCCTTCGTCTAAGTCAGTGTCTACCAGTCGTACGTATGTCTGTATTGTGGTGTTGGGAGGTACTATCAGTGTTTCAGGTGTGTTAAAGTGTATCGTGTATATGCCAAATGTAACAAGCCCTTGTGAATATAAAATGTTGCCTTTCGTCTTTTTGAAAAATGGGTCTCCTAAGAGTCCGTCTTCTGTTATGGGAAAAGAATCAGGAACAATATGGAATTCAATACTATAATTTTTGAATTGTAACATGCACATACCCAGTGTTGTCGTTTTATCGTCTGTAATGCCTACAAGTTGATGTGTGATGGTTTTATATATGACTGTGTTATTCGCTACTTTACTTCTTTTTATTAGATTTACACTTGCATTTTTGTCAATAAATAGTCTCGTTTGTCTTGTTTTAATGTTTGGCGAATCTAATATAATTGTCGGTAGTAAATGGTTTGTTGAAAATCCGCATCTAATGCTTATCGGTTCGGTCGTCGGTTCTTGTATATTTACGAGTGATTCTTGCGCTATCGGTTCTCCTAATCTGTAGAGTCGTGCGATGTCTGTGTCTAATTCAAAATTTCCATCGGATTCGGTTAATTCGCATTCTGTGCTGTGTTTTTGCGTAAGATTGTGTCTGGCAATGAGATTCTTTATCCTTTGATCCTTTTTTAACCTATCCACTAGTTGGTGAGCCAATTCGTTTATTTGTTTATCCGTTAGTCCTTCGTGAGTTTGTTTTCTGTCCGTCGACTGATTCCTATTTCCGTCACTACTTCGTGATTCATATTTACATTTTTCTTCCGAATTTTCGCGGTCTCTGTACCTTCCTCTTAAATTATGCCTGTCTGTATTTCGCGAATTATCCCTATGTCTATCGTTTGTCTCGTGTCTATATCGGTCCTGTGAATTATTCCTATATCTGCTGTAGTCTCTATATTGTGAATTGTCCCGTCTTCTTCTGTCGTGTGATTCATTGCGGTAATTCGTATGGTTCCTGTCGTAATTTCTATCATATTGCCTGTATTCGTTTAAATTTCTATGATACGAATTGTCACTGTATCTATTGTTGCTATCCCTCGAATCGTTTCTATATCTGTCGTTCGAACTGT
Source organism: Trypoxylon attenuatum (assembly GCA_963989405.1). Lineage (NCBI taxonomy): Eukaryota > Metazoa > Arthropoda > Insecta > Hymenoptera > Crabronidae > Trypoxylon > Trypoxylon attenuatum. The sequence continues at coordinate 16,118,759 of OZ022488.1, forward strand.
CTCTATCTCTACTGTATCTGTCGCCTGAATTGTCTCTGTATCCATAATTTCTTTCGCGCGAGTAGCTCCTTCGTCTATATCTACCAAAAATTCTATCATATGAGTTGTCTCTATATGGTGAGCCATTTCTATATCTGCAAGGTGAATTATTTTTATACGGCGAATTATTTCTAGATCGGTCTCGTGAATCGTGCCTATATTTATTCTGTTCCCTATTCCGTGAAGTGTCTCTTAATTTTTCCGAATAATATTTATCGTGTGAATAATTATTTTGTCTATTGTAGCTTCTGTCATATGAACTCTCTCATATGAGTCTCTGTAACGGTCTCGCGAGTCTCGTCTAAAATCTGTATCTGATCTACTCCAATTTTGTCTACCATAGTGTAACGCCCCCACCAATTTCGCGCCAAAACTATATGCATAGAAGTAACACGCAATACACTAAGAGCGCGCGCAACAAAGATAACCTATACTTACCGCGGGTAACAAAGATAGCGATACCAGCATAGTGCGCAGCGCCACCACGATTAGCATTAGGGAAGATATAGGACCAATAGGAACAATTGTTATAAAAATCCGTATAATGTTAAACACAGGACAATTACAAAGGAGTTTCGCGATTAGGTAAAGAATAGTATATAAGTCGGACGAATTTCCCAGTTTAGTCAGTCGGGTTCGCGCATCACGCATGCAAGAACCTATCCTGGAGCAAGTATCCACGGATTTCAGACCGCTCCTCTGCTCCATAGTACAGGTAGCGACTGGTCCGAAGAATACTTATACTCTCAAGGAAAATTTCGAGTCTCTTCTGATTACAGACCGCTCCACCACCTAGGTGCTGGTAGCGACTGGTCAGAACAGACTCATATTAGTATACCGAGATAAAAATTGAACCTTTCTCGATTACAGACCGCTCCACCACCGTCAGGTGCTGGTAGCGACTGGTCAAGAAAGGCCTTACTTAGAAAACACGAAAACCACGAAAAACCGCACATTACCGACAGCGATAAAATTGAACAAAAACGTCGAGATCACAAATTATACCACCGTTTCAATTAGCAATTAAACAAAGCGAACACCCTAAAAATCACCACCATGTTACACTGAATTACACAAATAAAACCAGAAGCACTTTCGAATCTTGAATTTTTATTCTTTATTACGCACAAACCCACGTTATCCCACACACATCGACGAGTAGCCGCTCACTCGTCGAATACCAACACAAAACGCGGAAAAAAGACCAGCCAGGTCGTTACAATAGCGTGTTATGTTTCTGTTCCAAGAAGGTGATTCTGTGTCGTCGTGAGAATTCTTATCGTAATATCCGGTCTGTCGACGTCTACGTCTTTCACCATATAGCATATTATTACTGTGTGAATTTTGCGGTCTTAGCGTCTTTAAATTTTACAATATTGATTGTCATGTTCATTGTTTCCTTATTGTTTAAATTATTTTGCGACGAAGAGATGTAAAATGTGGATGTTCTTTTCCCGTCATGATCCCGTTTTGAGCTTCGCTGTGATTTTTTTTCTCAGGTCAAATTTTAATAGGTCAGAGAGTATGGTGTGTAAAAGCAATGTTTCGTTAGCAATGGTTTATGCGTGTTTGTTTGGTTAATTTATAATTTATGTGACTTACGGTACTGTTGCTGTCTGGGTATGGATTGTCATTCGTTGGTGTTGCGTAGTCCCGTCGTTGCTCTATTTTCTCTGTCTCTACTGTCGTTGTTGCTGTGTGTGTCGTGTTGTCTTTCCCTCACTAGCTCGTTTTCTGACATCAATTTTGTCGTCTGTTGTTGAAATGTTGCGTAGCGGTGTTCGTCTTTCTTTTCATATTTTCTCAAGGGCTCACTTCTGACACCAATTATGTCACGGACGGTCGAGCTTTCGGGTGAATTTAAGTGATTACACTATGTGTGTTTAAGAAGGTTTATTCGGTATCGGTGCTAGTCCGGGTCAGTCTAATTGGTCTGTACTATTCGAGAGTTCGTCCGTAAGTCCCTGAGTCGTCGTCGTGGGTCCAGCGTCGTAAGGTGTTGCGTCGGAGTAGGGAGAGCAGTGTCGGCGTTCTGGGTCCAGTGGCGTAGCGTCCGTTACAGAGCACTAGCATTGTGGTTTTGGTATATGATTCGGTGGTTGAAATATTTGCCTTCTTCTGTGCATCTTTCGCAACCGTGGCGACTGGTATGCCCCTTAATATTTTTTATAAATGCTCTCGCGGGCGCATAACATGTGAAGCATATTACTGACACATTAAACGCAATATGATTATGGACCAATCCATGTTTTAAAATATCTTCTAATTCATACGTGAATTGATTTAAATATTCAGGTAACGAATCTGGTTTTGCATCGCCATAATAAACAGCTATTGGAAAAGGAGATACTATATAATTCTTTAATATTAATTTGCATAGAATAGGCCAAAACTGCTTGTTTGAATTTTTCGAAATTGGAATACCATCAATATTAAATATTAACCGGATTGTAAGATTTTCGCTGAGTTCATGAAATATACCTGTTTCAGTTCGTAACAAGTTCAGTAAATTATCTTTTAGTCCAAAATATACGAATTGCGCTGTGTTTTTCTTTTTACTCAACATGGATACAATGTTTGAAGATCGTTCAGTTTTCAGTATTGTGCGGGCATCACGAGGTATTTTATATTCTGGATAAATATTCTGCAAACCCTTTAATAAATTTCCTAATTGCGTATGATTAATATTGTTTTCTAAGGCCCATACTTTTAAAAACTTCAGTAATTTAAAATTAACAAAAGCAGTACTTGTTTCATATTCAATAACATTATTTGGCTCTATATTTTCTTTATACACTGTCTCTAAATGAAATGATTGATTTATTGCAACAGGACTAACAATTGCTTCAGAAGTACTTGGTGTATTTCTAAGTATGTTATTATTGTCAAGTGTGGCGACACACCGATTTTGAAGAGACAAAGCCTTCTCTTTTTTGAGAAATTTGTATTTTTTATACCGCTTCTCGGCCATTTTTCAATCTCTTAACATACATAATTTATATTATATTAGAGACGACATAACAATACTCAAATATATGTATGATATGTAAGCTATAGTATTGCGTAAACATATACTTACTTTTGTGAGATTAAAAGCTGGAAATTGATAACAACTAACAGTCACTCGCACTGCCCGGATCTTCTCTGCTGGAACTCTTGCACTCAAAAATCACTCTCTATTATTTGTGGCACGTGTCACGGGTAACTATGGGTTTATCGCTACGACTTCTTCCATGCACAAACGTGGACTGACTTCCCGTCTCTCGGGAAGTCTTTGTATCTATTAGCTAAAACTAACAAACGCGCGCCGATCGTGCTGCGACGCGATCGCGTGATCGTCGATGCGCACATATATTTGTTGGCAGCGGCGAGACGTTTGACTGCGGCACGTGTTTGAACCGGGTTCCGCGGGATTCATCCAAATGATGAGGAGAGTGTGCTTTTTAAAACATATATGTGATAATCATTGAAATCTGTCTTTCTGTATAATTACAAACATTGGGAAAAAAATATTTCTTTCAAAATGTCAAATAAATGTTTGATACACATTTGGAAAATAATATTTCTCTTTAAATGTAAAATAAATATCTGATAAACATTTGGAAAAAATATTTCTTTTCAAATGTCAAAAAAATATTCGATAAACATTTGGAAAAAATATTTCTTTTTAAATGTCAAATAAATATTAGATACACATTTGGAAAATAATATTTCCTTTTAAATGTAAAATAAATATCTGATAAATATTTAAATATTAAAAAGAGATTGAATGTCTGTTTAACATTAGATAGATATGTATTTAATATTTTGTGCTACTAGGGCGGAATCCAAACAGACATATGGGGCTACCATACTCATGACGTGTTTATTCGTCCCGGTACCCAAAATATGAACATCCACAGGGACACAAACATCGTCACCGCTGACAGGTGGGGTAGCATCATCCCCACTCGAGCAACACAATTCAGAAAACTCTCCCCCTTCATTTCCGAACATAGAACTGTTCAAAAACGCCACAGCAATTAGCCTCGCATTAGAATCCTGTAATGAGCTGTCCTTGTCAGTATCATCATTCGCAGCGGCATTCAGAATTGGTAAACCATTGTCGTTAACGATCACCCTTTCTGAACGCCTTGAACGAAGATTGTCAACTCCGTCAGAATTTAGCGCCAGTCCAGAAGACGTCAAACTGGATTCAGAGTCCACCGGATTACGCGATAAAGCATCCGCATTAGAATTGATTCTCCCTGGCTTATAAACAATATCATAATCATACTCATTCAAACGAATTCTCCACCTCATTACCCGTGAGGTTGGATCCCTCACGCTATGAAGCCAAACTAAAGGCCTACGATCAGTGATCAACGTAAATTTGTGTCCAAACAAGTACGGCCGAAAATGCTCAACAGAAAAAACGATCGCTAACATCTCCTTTTCCACAGTAGAATAATTCACCTTAGCATCATTTAATATTCTCGATGCAAAAGAGATCGGAAGATCCTTCCCTATCTCACCCTGACTCAGAATCCCTCCAATTGCAAAATTAGAAGCATCCGTCGTCACAAGAAACGGCTGATCAAATTTAGGATACTGCAACAAGGGTTCAGAGCACAGGATATCTCGCAAAGTTTCAAATGCAGCCTGAGTTTCACTAGTCCAAGCAAAAGGAATATCCTTCTTTAACAAGAGTGTAAGTGGTTTGCAAATTTCAGCCATATTATTAATAAACCGACGGTAATACCCAACTAAACCCACAAATTGCTTAATATTCTTTTTGTTCTTTGGAACCGGAAATTCCTTCACCGCCCTTATTTTTGCTGGATCCGGCTTAACACCAGCCTCTGAAATAACATGTCCTAAATACGAGACTTCTCGACGAAGAAAATGACATTTCTCCGGCTGCAACTGCAAACCCGAATTCCTTAATCGTTCCAAAAGCGTTCTCAATTTGCGAGCATGCTCCGACAAAGAACTAGCATAGATTACTATGTCATCCATATAAATTGTGACGAAGCGTTTGTTGACCCGCTCCGTCACCGCCCACCTCCGCGGAATCTAACCGCGCACGCCGGACCGGGGGGGAGCTCGCGTTCCGAAGGGCCAAGCAAATGCACCGACGAATAAACGATATTAACCCCTTTTTCGCTCTGTTGTATTTAAGTCTCAGGAAAACCCGGTGGGGTCGGCCGGATTGATCACCCGGTCGACACCCCGATAGACCACGGCCGACGATCAGCTGGAGATACGAGGAGTCGCAGAGCAGCCACCAGGGGAAGCAGCACAACCCGAGGGATCGAGGCCGCAGAATCGATAACCGAAATAGGACAGGACCCACCACCTGTCGGCCGCCGGGGGACCTCTCTAGCGCAACCACCCCAATTCTAGGCGGCGTCACTAGCGGCATGGGCCCGCGTCTCCGACCGCGTGCTAACCTTCTCCACTCGACTTCCGGCGTGCGTGGTGATCAGTCACAGTTTCGTTTCGGTAGCATTTCTCCATTTTGTGAGCATTGGACAGTTTGATTTGGGTGAATGGCCTCGGCGGCCATCTTGTGAACCAGTGCGACTGGCCACTACTTATGGAATAAATTCGTTTACTCGTTCTTTCTGTTCGATTTGCTTATTTCGCGGTTATTTCTCGGTGTGTTCTTTGCATGCGTGATTTTCAGGACAAAATATTGTACTCGGCCGTTGTCACCGTACTGTGACGGCCGAGCCAGACTGCGCTCTCCCTCGGGCTCAGCCTGGACCCAGACGACCTAGACCGGAGTTAGCCGTGCCGGATAAGACGAGCCTGTTTTCCGTCCGCGATTCGGTCCAACATCCTAGCTCGCACCTTCATTAATAAATAGTGGTCCTTTCGGGGGCCTGGCGCCCAACCGCGGGTTAGGCGAATCGCGGGGAAATCAGCGAGGGGCGAACATCGAACCTCCTTTTTGCGAGCGATTCCGGCCGCGTGGGCGGGTACGGCCGGCGGCGCGCGCGGATCGTCGTCGCAAAATAAATAACTCAATCCCCTGTAATCCTGATAACATCAAATCCATGCATCTTTGGAAGGTAGCAGGAGCGTTCTTAAGCCCGAAGGGCATCCTTTGGAACTCATAATGTCCATTCGGAGTCGAAAAGGCAGTCTTAGGGCGAGACTCAGGATCTACCGGAATCTGATGAAAGCCAGAAGCTAAATCCAACGTGCTGAAATACTTTGCACCGCCGAGCTGATCCAGAATTTCAATAATATTAGGCAATGGATAAGCGTCGCTTATCGTTTTTTCATTTAGCTTCCTATAGTCAATGACCATGCGCCAACGAGGTTTACCGTCAGCACCTGCTTTCTTAGGAACTATCCACACTGGTGAGTTATAAGGAGATTGCGAGGACTGGATAATCTTATTCTGAATCAATGCGTCAACCTGTTTCCTGATTTCCTCCTTATGCACAGGTGGAAATCTATATTGCTTAGCATTAATAGGTATTTCATCCGTCGTAACAATCTTATGTTGAATCCTATCAGTTGCGCCCAGACTATCCGAAGGAAGATGAAATTGACGCGAAAATTCATTCAAAATTTCTATCAGGCTACCCCTTTCTTCATCATTCAAATCCTCCAATTTTAATAACTCATAAATCTGCGTTGTTCGACTAGCGTCAATTTGGGTAACTAAACCGCTCGAGTCTAATGCTCTTACCGACGGCGTTTGAATAACACAATCCTCCAACTCCACGGCAGGAATCGTTACTAACTCAGTCTCTAAAGTAGTATTTATAACAAAAACTTTTGCAAATCCCTGATTCTGGACTACTAAAGCTTCCCCCGTAAAAATTCCCGGCTTAGTTTTAATTCCCGGTAAATAGCCGTACTTCATTTCCGTATCCTTAACGGGAACACTCACTAAAGTCTTGGTCCTTGGTGGCAACGAGACTATGGAAACCAAACTGAAAGGTATCTTTGAATGAGGAATTTCAAGGACGTTTTCCGCCGAATCATAAAATCTCAAGATCGCCTGCATCTTTTCCAAAAACGGAACGCCCAAAATTCCCGATTCGCGGATCGAAATATTTTCGTCTAACACCTGAAATTTAACCTCCAAACCCCGGAAAAGAATTTGAACTTCCCCCTTCGAACTAATAATTCCAGATCCAATTCCAGCAAGATTAAAACTAATCCGAGTATCAATGAAGACATCCGAAGAAAGAATCGACTCTTTAATTAAATTTAGGTGCGAGCCAGTATCTACTATGAAGTTCCGCGGTTTGACCCCAAAATACTCGTGCGTAACCGCTACCACCGGCAAATTTCCTACCCCATCTATCCCGCTTCCGAGACAGATTCGGTAGGTGTGGCGCGCAAAATTGTCGAATTCCGCTGCACTGCGCCCTGTTGCAGGGACCCCTGAGAGTTTAAAGTCTCACCCCTTACTTTCTCCTTAGCCAAAGTAACAGTTGCTTTACCAGCCTCATCATCACGTTTCCTAAAACACCAAGACTCCTTATGACCACGCTTATCACAGTAGCTACACTTATATGAGCCGTTCTGCGAATCACGATTTTTATCCCTCTTAGGACACTGACTCCGATAATGACCCGTCTCCTTGCAATTATAGCAACGACCCGTTTCAGTCCGCGCAACATTAACTCGCGCCTCAAACCTTCGTGAATGAGAAATCGACCTCGACCTAAAATTCCCTTTCCTCTCAAAAACCTCCGCCCTCGTAATTAAATGCTCCAACTCACGAGGTTTTTCCTGCTCAATGAAATCTCTCAACCTTTCCTCCACCAGACCCCACGTGAATCCATCCACAGCCGCTTCGTGTAAAACTTCACTCAATACCTCAAAACGCTCGGGAGCAAACTTCTGCTTTACAATTTCCAAGCCTCGCGTCAAATTTTCCCCAACCCTGCATCCGAACGTTTGCACATCCTCATTAGGATTTTGTCGAATTCTATTCAAATCTGTAATTACTGCCGAAATGTCAAAGGCTTGGAAGAAAGTTGTTCTCAAAAGTTCCGTGAGTTCCGCAACGTTCTCCGGTTCACGCCTACAATTTACCACCCGAGCAGCACGACCTTCCAATTTGCTTAGGATAAGAGCTAAGAGATTCCTCTGATCCGCCGGATCAATCAACTCATTAGCCTTGCGACATTGCTTAATAAAAGTCATTAGGGCATGAATATTACCATCAAAACGCGGAACCATGTCAATCGCTAATTTAATTGATAAATAATTATCATTTGTACCTACCGACGATCTCTGAGAGTTTTCAAGATTCTCATCCATGCTGCCTCCACGAACGCTCCCCGGAGTAACATTAATTGATTCCGTTGAATTTCGACTCGACAAAACCGAATTACTCGCAAGAGAACTAGATTCCGGACTACCGACACGTCGCCTCTTACGCGGAGCAACTTTAGAACGCGGCATTTTACCAACACTAACACTAACTTGAATCGCAAGCAAACGAACTATAATCAACCGAACTAAAAATTAATTTAAAATCTTATCTGTTTCGCTAACGGCACCCACCCGCACGATCCGGTGAAACAGCTTCGTTGACTGATCTCCGATGGTAAGTCAGGTCTCTGGTGTTTCCTCCAGGGGCGACGAACGGCCGGTAACGTTGTAGCTCTGCACCCAGCAGCAAATGCGCCAGCAGCAAACAGGAACTTCAGTAAACAGGAACTTCAGCGAACAGCAACTTCAGCAAACAGGAACTTCAGCGAACAGGAACTTCAGCAAAGAGGAACTTCAGACAACAGGAGCAACGCAATGTGATTCGACGGGATTTAGACTTCGCGGCCGTCCGAATCACCCTTCCTCCGGCATTCACCCAAAGCCCTTAGGGAAACCGCGCAAAACCCAAGGGGGAGAGGTGGCGTTCTTCGTCCTCTTTCAGTGCAACTTCTTCTGAAAAACCAGCAGGAATCTCCCACTGCAGTTCTTTACACCAAGATAAGAGTTGAATTTCTCCCTCGCTATCCCGCGAACTTCCAAGGCAATCCCACCGCTGTCACCAAAAATTTCTGTTGCGGAATTCCCCAGTGGAAAACCGAGACTAGGGGCTTCAGCCTTCGGAGCAAGTTGTGCTCCGTTCCACGACTCGCGGGAGATTCAAGAAATTAAAAAACTTTGAACTTCTCAATGATTTTTAATTGAACAGAATGCTACTTGCTCTTCAAGATTAACACAATTTTCCTCAACAACATTTTCTTAGACAAGGCTCCTTTTATAAACTCCTGGTCCTGTTTGTAACCCTGGCAACGGGCAAAGTCCAGCTCCTCGAAGAAGGTTCCCGAAGCTCGCTCCAGCGGGGAGTCCTCTTGACCAATCCTAGACGATCCCCCTCCAATTTGGAAGATGACCAGCTTGGCTATTCGCAGGAGTGCGGTGGCGAAGGATTCGAGTGGGGTGGCTTGACCGTGACGCGAGAGAAAGAGATAGCGAAACGCACTATTCTTTTATTTACAACCGCTAATATCTCTCTAACACACGGATACACACTAACTAAGATTCCCTCAAATGTTCAAACAACTGCGCTACAAATTACCGATTAGCAACTCAGACTTCCGAAGTCTTCTAGAAACTTCCAAGCTAACGCTTAATATTAATAAATTAAAACAAGAAACTTAAAACCAAATCCAACAATAATCCAACATTTACTGCCAAATTCAAAACCTAAATCGAAAATCAGGTTGCGATCCCGCAACAGTATTACACATACAGGGTGAGTCAGTGACCTTGCACCAAACTAAAACCACGTATTTTGGGGGTCAATAGAAGCCTAAAAGTCCCGGAACACAAAGTTGAAATCTCAACCCTTTCGGAATTACAGGGGGTTGAAATTTTAAGTTTTAAAAAATCATATCTTCCGACAGGATAATACTAGAGTCACGGGTCTTTTTCTAGAATGTGTGGGAGGGCCCAGGGTACCTGGAAAAAAATAGAAACGATGTGAAAATTATTATTAAGCCACATTATTATTGATTTTCTTGTAGTTCTTCTATGAACGTGAAATTTGCCCGTTTAGAGAAAATCAATAATAATGTGTATAATAATAATCAGTAATCGCTTGTCAAAGGATTGTAAGGATTGACGGCGAGGTATTTTCTTATGATAATTTACTCCTGGTGCCCAAATATTACTATTTCTATGTGCTGTTTTAATATTGTTTCATTGTTTGTTGTGTTACGTCCCGAGGATGGTCGATCAGAGGGACGGCGAGCCGTCACCAATCTATCGCTCTGATCCCCCGGCGGCGGTAGCCTCCCAGATAATGCCTCTTTTCGGGTCAGTTGAATACTCTGAACTCTACCCTGGGACGAGGCGCTGTCGCGGCGAGGGAAAGTACTAAAGCACGATCTACCTATTTCAGGCGTCGGAGTTCAACGCTGTGGAACTGTCGCTTACCTAGGGACTGACTGGAGCGGAGGACAGGATGTGATGAGGGTCTCCTTAGTACTACGAGATCTTCAGAGTCTACGCTCGCCTCTAAGGTAAGAATATGACTAATCCGGCCTTAATTATAGGCAAGGAGGGTATATTAAAAGTGCAAACATCAAAGGTAAATATTTTACTGAACAAGCATACGGCAGCAAATATATGAGAAAATGCGTATACAAAGGTAAGTAATTACAGGTAAGTATATGAGTAGGTATACAAAGTCAATCATAATGAGGTGAGTATATAAATGAATACAATATGAAAGGTAAGTATAAAAGGTGAATATAAAGGTGAGTACAAAAGGTAAGTATATAGAATTAAGTCTAAGCCGCTCGATTATAATTCGCTGATCACTACCGTCGAAGGCGGAGGGACGAACTCTAACGTGCGGTGAGTGGCCGAATCTATGAGCTCTGTAACTCACGGATCGTTGACAACTAAAGTGGGCGGTTGATCGCGGTTGGCCCTAGGTAATGGTATATAATAGAGTCCCAAAAACGCATCATACGGAGGCGGATCGAACCCTGGTTGCACCGTAGGTGGTTGGTCGCGTGCTACGTGGTGTCTTGGAGCTCCAGAGGGGACCTCCTCTTCGTCGTCGCTCGACAAATCAATCATTTCGATGGCAGGATCGAACTCCATCTCATCCGCGGCGAGACGGCTATCCGGCGAGCCGCGAGATGTTATCGGTTCGGAGGTGATCAGAGGGATTACCGATTCCGATTCGGGCGCGGTAATAATTGGCTCCTCCGGAAGAGGGTCGTCCTCTGTGGCAATTGACGGATGGTCAATGCTCGCCGGGGAGGCCGGGGAAGCACTTGGCGAAAATGCATGCTCCGACAACTCAATATCAGCTCGCGGTGCATAGTTGACTTCGGAATTGACCTCGTTATTGTCGCGCGGCGTATCATCGATTTCACGATCAGGGCGCGGCCCGAGACTGATTTCGCGATCCCGACTCGCGGAGACATGGGGATCATTCGTCCGGTGCGGGCGGCGACGCTCGTACGGAACGGCGCGCGGATTGGAGCGTGTACGGCTGAAAGTCCTTCGATCGTCGTGGTCAGCGTATGCCTCATGGGACGCGTTGACCATGCGATGGTGAAAATCCCGTGACAAATCGTCCAAATATTCTCTAACACGCTGGTGGAATTGGCGCTGCGCTAGTCATTCCCGCTGGAGTCGCTGTCTCTCCTCTGCTCGGGCCCAGAAAGCTCGCACACTGCGGCCGGATCGTCGGCTTCTGCGCCGTGCATTATTTCCGTCGTCGCTGTTTCCAGAGTCGCAAGGTGCCATGATTATGGTGGTCTTTTGGTTTATGAATCCTGTTCGGGTATGGAAATAGGAAGGATCGAAGTGAGTCGTAGACCAAGCATCGCTAGTATTTGGATAGCGCGCAGAAAAATGGGCTAAATTATCCTAGACGGATCACACTCGAGGTGAACACGTACTAGGCGCGGCAATAATTTGGAAAAAGAGGATCTGTCCAATCTAATTCTAATCGTAGCTCCAAGCGTCGTTAATTAACCGAAGAGCGCGCACGCGGAGGAGCTAAATATTCGCGGCTGCATATTAACTGTCATTGGGAATAGGAGGCTTTGACCACTGTAATCGCGGACGTTTCCTATGATGATCGCGCCTTTGTTCGTACGCGTATCGCGAACACTGTATCTCGCGATTGAATTTAAATAAACGGATCATCTTAATTAATTTATTAATTAGTTTTACGGTATCGTTGTTATACAATTTGCGCATTCCACTCGCGTAACTATAATGATAAGTCGCGTTAATTCGCTCGCGTAAATTCACTCGCGTAGTTGTGATAAATCGCATCAATTCACTCCCGTAATTATAATAAATCGCGTTAATTTACTCGCGTAATTGTAGTAAGTCGCGTTATTATAATCATTTTAAACTAGATCTCGCAGTAACTAAAGGTAAAAAGGGGGATTCCTAAATTTACGTGGCAATACCACGGAGTCGCAACGAGAGTTCGCGACCTAATATAAAATATATTTGACTTACGTTAGAATTGGTTAGCAAGGCTTCAGTCCTTGGCTGGATAGAAGTGGCACAATGCACTGACTCGATCAACTAAGTCGCGATGTACTAGTCGAGAACTAACTCTGGAAGATACGTGTTAGCTGGTTGAACTCTCGATGTGAACTGACTCTGCGACTGGCTCTCTGGGGCTCGTGAGCCTCAGCTCCACTCCGCGACTTGGGTCCGTGCGGTGGGGACAACCAATCGGAGAGCGCGAGCGGCGGTGGGGGATCCCTACTCGGCGCTCGCTCTCACGCTGCGCTCGGTGCAACGTCAGCAGTCTCACGGCGGGACTGCAGGTGCTTATCTACTGCTCGAGTTATCGGATACTGCAGGTGCTAATCTACTGCTCGAGTTATCGGATACTGCAGGTGCTAACCTACTGCTCGAGTTATCGGATACTGCACGTGTTAATCTATGTCCGTCGGCGGTTTTCGCTTCTGAGAACAGTCTGTAACTGATTTGCGCTTAATCTATATCCGTCAGCGGTTTGTCTCGTGAGAACAGACTGGACTTGGTACTCCCGTGGTAACTTATACTCTCTTGACACACGTGGGCCGCGTGTCGCTATACACTGGGAGTCTCGCAATTAATATTAGCACTTATTCTATAATTACTCTAATCCTACTATGCTAACGTCTTTCCTACTCTATCGATATTGTTACTTGTCGGAGTTAAGGGTTAGTCTTGATTCGAAAGATGGCTTAAAAAAAAAATTAAATAAATTGAAATAAATTCTAAACTGGATCGCAGGTGTTAGTTTAAGCCAAGAAGTATTCAGGGCAGGTCAGAGCAGGTCAGAGCAGGTCAAGTTTTGATTCTGTTGTCTCGAAAAGAATTTTCGAGGTGTCCCGATTTGAAAGATGTCTCGAAAAATAAAATAAATAAATTGAAATAAATTCGGGACTGGATTGGATCTGTTAGTTTAAGTCTCGAAGTACCTCAAGGCAGGTCAGAGCAGTTCAGAACAGGTCAAGGTTTGATTTTACTACCTCGAGAAGAATTTTCGAGGTCGGATCGGATTGGTTATAAGCCTCGGAAAAATAGAGGGAAGCTTGGAAAATTCAAGGACCAAGTCAGGTGTGCTTGGTGCAGGTCAGGGAATGTTACAACAGGTTAGGTTTGGTCAAGTCAGGTTAGGTGGTTTTTGGGCAGGTACTTAAAAATACTCCTCCGATGGTGTCCCACCTTGTCGTTGGTGGAGGAGCTTGCGTGGGGTAACGATCCTGTGGGCTATGCCGGCGGGGACCTTGGTCCCCGGCAGGTACTACCATGCCGGAAAGGTCACGAGGGGAGCCCCCAGACTAAGAGGACACCCAGGGGTTGGCGGCCTTGGCTCCAATCGCCCGGTCGCACAGGGCCGTTAGAGTCGGTCCGACTCCCGTGCATAGGATATGAGGTCGCGTGCATGCAAGGGGCTGGCGAGATTCGGGGGAGGAGCGATGCCCCGCAAGGGATAGCACTGCCGCCGGGTCGCCTTCGTGCTCGCTGCACTCCGGGTGCTGCAGGCGGTGCCGCGGGGGCCTACCTGCAGTACCGTGGTCGTCGGGGGAGGTTGCACCCCTCCGTTAATTGGATGGTCTCGTGCGGGTCGGGGGTTGGCGAGATTCGGTGGGGGAGCGAAGCCCCGCAAGGGATAGCCCTACCGCCGGGTCGTCATCGTGCTCGCCGCACTCTGGGTGTTGCAGGGGAGGCTGCATGCGTCTCTGCACCCCACGGTCGTCGGGCGGTTCTGTCCGCCTGTTCGGAAGTGTGTCGGTAGGGGGTTGGTAAACCAGGGGGGGAGTGGGTCCCTCGGGGTCGCTTTGCCGCTGGCGCGCCTCCGTGCCCACCTGCACTCCGTGCGTTGCAGGTGCGGGCGAGTCTCTGCGTGTGGTATGTGTGAGTGCCTGTGTGTCAGTGTCTCTGAGAGAGTATGCGCACCTGCTAGCCGAGGGTCGTCGGGCAGTTCTGTCGGCCCGTCCACTATGGGTGAGAACTCAAGGGGCCCACCGCAGTAATGCGGTGGGCACGGGAAATGGCGCACCTGGGTTCCCTGAGCTGGCGATCGGGTAATGCCACCGATCGCCTATATACCGGGATCTCTCTGGCGGCTTCAACAACCGAAGCAAAGGCATAGTGGAGGTAAGTTGTCGTCCAGAGGGTCCCGGGGGCCTTGGCTTAATCGCCCGGGCTGCGAGGAAGGAAAACCTCTGAAAAAACCCCCTAATCTAAGGTGAGGAGACGTGCCGAGAGATGAGTGGCTGATGGGTAATTCAGTCGTTAGCGCCCACCCCCGAGGCACCTGCCGCACCCTGGGGCGTACGTAGGCCGAACCCGGGTAAGGCGGCTCTACCCGGGCCGTATGGTTCCGACCCTTCTCTTTGGGTCCCGATCATAAGGGGCCCGGTTATGAACATGGTCACGCCATCCAGGCAAAAAATGGAAACAACCGACGTAGGGGGGAGTAGTGACGGTGGAGTAGGGCGGAGGCTCGACCAGGCTCGGGCTCGGGTGGCGGAAGGTGGGCGATCGCGTTCGCGCAGCCCGGTTGGAGGAGCAGGCGGCCTCGGTCGCAACCGCGCGGGAATGGAGGAGGATGCAGCGGGCAGACCAACGCCGATCTCGCAAGAGCATGTCGCGGAGGTCGTGGAGGCTGATCTCACAGGGGGAGACTCGGAGAGGTGGACGTTGGCGACCAATGACACGGACAGCGATGACGAAACCGCTGCGGTCATCATCCGACGGAAGGCCCGTGTGGCCAAGAAGCGCGGCCGCCCGGTGACCACCGGACTGGGAGTCAGCGAGATCCTTGAGAGGAAGACAGCGGAAAAAGCGGCAGCAGTTGCGGAGCGGCAGCGCGCTGAGGTGGAGCGTCGGATCGCAGAAATCGGCGATCCGACCGTTCCGCCGAAGCCCTTCCGCTCCACGAAAAAGGACTTTCCCACCACTGAGTCGGTGGAAAGGGAAATTGAGGGAGTCCCTATCGCCGGTGTCATGGCGCGCGCCCTGGAGAGCCTGGACACGGTGTCCAAGGCTGCCAGGTGCGCGAATGGTATGCAGGGCAGCGCGGCCAGTCTGGTGCAGGGGTCGGTGGTTCAGCTCCGCACCTTCTGCAAAGCCATGGCAATGGCGGCGCAGTCCTGTGGGGCTGGATCGAGCTCTCGAGGCTCGGAGGTGTCACCCGCGACGGATGAGGCGCAGAGCCGTCTCCACGCGGACTTGGAGGCCCTTCGGGCCGAGAATAGGAGCCTCAAGGAGAGGTTGGCGACGATGGCGAGGGGCGGGGGTGGGGGGAGACGGGGAGACGTCTTTCGTTTCTCCTCTGTGTCGCCGCCCGGCTCCCCGGTGCCGGCCAAGAGGCCGAGAGGTGGAACATCCGGTGAAGGAGACCCCGGAGCGGGAGAATGGTCTCCCCGCCGTTCCAGCGCGAGAACGCAGCTCACCCCGGGACGCTACGCGGAGTCGCAGGAGGGAGAGCCCCCCGAGTTCGGTTTTCGTATGACGCGGGCGGCGACGACTCAGCTGGGAGACACTCCTGAGGCGAGGGCGGCTACGGCGGGAGCGAAAGTTGGATCGAGCTCCGCGGGGTCGCTGTCCCTCATGGCGAGGGTCGAGATAGCTGAGATCGTTGCCGCGGCGCTGAGGGCTGCGGGTGTCGGGAACGCGCCTGCGCCTGCTCCCTCGATGGCGGAAGTAATTGCGAGAGGGAGACCAGCCCAGGTGGTGTGCCAAACAATGACGGGCGCGCGGGGCGCTGTGCCCCCGGGGTTGGAGGGGGCCAACCGGATGCCGGATGCGGGGAGCCCACCCGAGGAGAAGAAGAAGAAAAAGAAGAAGAAGAGAAGGGAGAACAAGACGGAGACACAAGTGGCTGGATCGTCCAACATCGGAGGCGTCTCTTGTGCGACAAATGGGGGGCGGGCAGCGGGGTCTGCTGCTTCCTCCTCGGGGGCGCCTGCCCGTGCTCCCCCTCCCGCCGCCACTGGATCCAACAACGCGGAGGGATGGACCCGGGTGTCCTACTGGGGTGGCAGGAAGGTGGTGCAAAGGATGGGAGTTGCCGATAAGCAGCCCCCGTCCTCGGCCTCCCTGCCATCGGCTGGTGTCACCCGGCCCAAGGACGGGGGAGATAGTAGGCAGACCGGCGGCACGGGGACTGCTGCCGGTGGTGGCCAAGGGAGGAAGAGGGTCAAGAGGCGATCCCCGAGGACCGCCGCGGTCACCGTCACCTGTCCCGCGGGGACTTACGGTGACGTGCTGCGGCGAATCCTCACAAGGGTCCCCCTCGAGGACCTTGGTATTGCTGCCCTCAAGTCCAGACGTGCCATCACCGGGGCGGTCCTCTATGAGATCCCAGGAGGCGAGGATGGAGCGAGAAGGGCGGCCACCCTGGCCGATAGAATGAAGGAGGTCGTTGCCTCTGAGCTCGCGGCGCTGGCCCCGGGCTCGGCGGAGGCAAAGATCCTCGAGGAGGTCAGGGTGGCCCGTCCAACCAAGATGGCCGAGCTCCGAGTCCGTGATCTCGACGATGGAATTACGGAGTCGGAGGTGGCAGAGATGGTGACCCGGGTCGGCGGGTGCCCCCCCAGCGATGTCCAGCTGGGCCCCATCAAGGGGGTACCGAGCGGCCTGGGCTCCATCTGGCTCAAGTGCCCGCTGGAGGCGGCGAAGAAAATTGCCAAGGATGGCAAGGTTAGAGTGGGCTGGGTCCTCGGATTTATTTGGAATCGTTGTGTGAGATTTATTTTGTGTGTGAAATTCCTGTTTTGTGTCGTCACTCCACCCATGCTCGATAGAATCGAACTCATTCCGCGTAGTCCGGCCCTGGGAGAAATTTCGACGTTTCGATTTCGTAAGTAAAGAGATTCTCGAATTGGTTTTTGGTAGAGTGGTGAATAGAATTATTTGGTAACTTTTCGAACGAGCTTCGGCTCGCGGCACTTCGGTGCCTGGCGCCCAACGGATTTAGGATTTTTTGGATTTTGGAAATTTGGAGGAGAGAATCTCGCGCATTTTCTTTGTTCACGAGGAATTTTCGGGTTAGCCGGTGCAGACTCTCGTATTCAGGCAAAATTCACGTGACAAATTTTGGCGCCCAACGTGGGGCCACTTCAGTAAAAGTGGCTTTCGAGCATTTTTCGCGTGATAGTGATTTATTTGGTGGAGTTTCGACACTGGAATATAGTAAGAATATTATCGCGGTTGATAGAATTTTCCAGATCGAATAGTAACGGTGGTATTACGTTCGAAAGTTATCGCGTGATATTCTTGAGCCTTTGTTCGGATGTAATATTAGCAGTTACTCGGGATTATCGTTCCCGGTGTTTACGTTTTTTTTTGGTCGGCAAGAAGCCAAAGTAGTTGGATCGTATGATCCTTGTTGTTGTCGAGTATTAAGCTCGGTTCACATGAAGCCAGCAGGTGAAACGTGTGGATTAGGGATAATTGATAGATTTTTCGGGAAAGTGTACTCCGGGATATTTCGAGGATTTTGGTTGTTATATTTAGTCTTTTTAGTTACTTTTTGTTAATTTATTTTGTGCCGTGGTGCCCCTATTGGCATCATTTTATTTGGATTTCGCGATTTTCGGTTTCGGTGAAGGGCATCTCTCAGGGAGAGGTGGCCCGGACTATTGGGTGCTCCTTCCGAGGCGGAAGTTTGAGCAAATTGTTAGTTTTTGGGATTTTGTGTAGTTAGTGGGATTTTCGGACTTTTGAGTCGGAGTTTTGGAATTGCGTTTTAGCAATGGCTACCGGAGTACCGACGCTTCACCTGGCTGTTTCGAGAGTATGCCATAGCGAAGTGGCGAATATTTTGAGAATATCGTGCGAATATTAGTGAATAATTTGTGAATGTTTTGTGTATGGTTCTTGCGGATTTATGATATTTGCGATATTTATGATATTTATGATATTTTCGATATTGATGGTATTTATGATATTTGTGATATTTATGATATTTCTGATGTGTTTTGGATGTCGCAAATTACACTGAAAATTTATGCCTGTTCCGATCCAATTAAGGTGCCTACCGACTTGAATTAGTTTTCTTATTTCGCAGTAGTGTTGCGTAATTGGCCAGTGCTAAGAAAGTACTAATTAGTTTAAAGTTAGAGTGTTTGAATTTTTTTTTTTTGGAATTTGGTTAAAACTCGGACATTGTTCGGGGAGTGTTGTAGTTTTATTAATGATTTGAAGTACTTGTCGGAATTTATGGCACCCGGTAATTATTTTCGGGAATTATTTTGAATTGTTGCTGGTTTATGAATTTTATTGTGAATTTCGAATTTTTGCGATTATCGTGAAATGGCACCAGGTTTGATGAGTCCCTGGACGAGTTGATTTCTCTCTCTCTCATATGGAATATTGTTGTATGGAATTATGAAACTAATGTGATTTAATTGTGGATTATTGATACGATTCTGATTACTCATATAATGTGATATTATGATGATTGTGGGCGTTTACGAGATTTATTTGCATTATGGCGTATGTAAGTGAACCATTTGATTTTCTTTAGCTGATTTTGTGCATTTATCGTGACTTACTACGCTGTAACATTATCCTCTGTTCGGGAATGTGGACTTTCCGCGATTAAGGTTTGATATATCGACGTTTGAACTCTGTTTTGTTGATTGTCGTAGCACGTATCTTCCGTGCTCCGTTACGCTTGCGCTCAATATTGGACTTATTTTCGTTACGTTGGTTTCCGGAATTTCGCGTTGTTGGGTACTGCGGTTATCCAAGGACTTATTTATTGTTTTTCTTTTGCGTTTTTCGGCGTTCCGCCTGGCTCAGACCGCGAACGGCGTACCGGGCTAGGAGGTATTGAATTAAGCGGTACCATTGTTAGGGTGTGCCGCGGGGAGATCGGTAATCGTCCGTACCACGTAGTCATTCCGGATTCGCGATTTATTGGAGTTTTGGTCGGACAAACGAGTGTGGAAATTCTCTAAGGCGATTGCGTAAGTTTGAGTTTCGCGAGCTAGTGAAGTTGAGTCGGCATGAATACCAACCTGCCAGATCCGCCTTCCGGTGAGGGCGATGAAAATACCGGTCAGACGCGCTTGCTCCCGAATCACGTATATCAGTCGCCGGACTCACCCATAGGAAATCCACCGCATTCTTTCGTGGAAACGATGCAGATACCGTTGCGAGGGGGTCAGCAACCACCCCTGACCCAAACGAACCGTGTTCGGACGTCGCTACAACTTGATACGTCCTATCGTGATCGACGCGGCGATGTGATAGACCAGTTGCGGAGGTGGAACGTAACATTTAAGGGTGAGGCGGACGACGACTGCGATTTCTTTCTCGATCAGGTTTGGGAAGCTTGCGACTTAAAGGGTTGTGATCCGGCCGAGATTATCCCGCACCTACGTCACGCGATGGGCGGGAAAGCAGTAACGTGGCTTTATTCCGGACGTAATTATTGGCGTACTTGGGATCAATTTGTTACCGCGTTTCGGCATAGTTTTACCAACGCGAGTCAGCGATTCGAGTTCGAGAAGCAGATCTTGACGCGAACCCAACGTCGCGGAGAGCGCGTACGCGATTACATCGCTGAAATCCGGAACTGGATGAGTCGATTAAATCCGCCGTGGTCGCCTCAGCAGGAATTGTCGTGTGCTTACGGTAACTTGCACCCGCATTTACGGATGCAGGTCCCCCGTGAGTCAGTACGAGACCTATTTGACTTACAGCGACGCGCTATCGAAGCCGAGCGGATGCAACAACAACTTCGCGAATAGGAGCCGTATGAAGATCCTGGGGCTTCCGTAACCCCGCCGCGACCTAGATACCGTCCTTTCGGAGTTCAACGGGAAAACGCGCCTAATGTACCGACTCCTACGAATGTAAAATCTGCCGAACCAAAGCCCGCGGGAAAAGAAGCGCGGAAAGCAACGCCAGCTACCGGACGAACTCCATTTACGCCGACGTGCTGGAATTGCAAGCAATCCGGCCATTTTTCAAGAGATTGCAAGGCTCCGAGTCGCCTGCACTGTTACCGTTGCGGGAGACCGGGCGTTACGACACGCGATTGTCCCGATTGCTCTCGTCCTTCGGGAAACGCCACGGGGAGCCGATGATTCGGGTCGAATCGGCTACCGATGCTATTGTTGCGACCCGCCCGCCTACGAATATCGAAGTGGCGAAGAGCGAACCTCCAAGTCCTACGGAACTCGTAGCGAGAACCTCGAAGCCTACCGTCGAGGATACTTCGGCAAAACCGCGTCCCGCGCCGAAGCGAGGCCCAGCCCTCTTGTACTTATTAATACAAGTAGGGGGGAAACCGGTTCGAGCGTTGTTAGATTCAGGGGCATCGATGGACCTTATTAGCAAGGAAGCCGCCGATCAATTACCGGGCGTAATGGAATTGGGGCCGCCCACGAACCCGTGCCGTTTCGTAGTCGCGACCGGAGAAACTAATTCTACCGTTAGACAGGTCGCTTTTTGGGCTGATATTCGCGGACAATACCGCTGTATCGTCGCCTTTGTCGTAGACCGCCTCTCGAGCCCGATTATTTTGGGAGTTCCGACGTTAGCAGATTTTGGAGTCGTCCTCGACTACCACCGCGCCAAATGGTATTTCGGACATAAGCCGGAAGAACGCTTTCCGTTAGGACCGGATCAAGAAGAGTCAACAGCTTGCGGGATTAGAAAGTTAGAGCCGAATGAGCGTGATCGACTGGAGGAATTTCTAGACACAACCTTACCGACGCTATCTCAAGTCGCGGCCATTACCAACCTAATAGAGCATCGGATAGATACCGGCGATCACGCGCCTATCCGACAGAAAGTTTATGCCGTCTCCCCAATCGTGCAACAAGCGATACACGCCGAAGTAGATAAAATGCTCGCGGAGGACGTGATAGAACCATCACATAGTGAATAGTCTAGCCCTATCGTGATGGTAAAGAAGCCAAACGGAACGTACCGATTTTGCTTGGATTTCCGCAAAGTTAACAGTGTGTCGAAAAGGGATGCGTACCCTCTTCCGCTCATGAGCAGTATCTTAGATAAGCTTAATGCCGCAAAATACTTGAGTACTATCGACCTTAGTCAAGCGTATTTCCAAGTACCGTTGGAAAAGAAGAGCCGCGAAATTACCGCCTTTATAGTTCCGGGTCGCGGATTATTCCATTTCAAGCGCATGCCGTATGGCTTAACTGGAGCACCGGCGACGTTCCAGCGTTTACTGGGTCGCCTAATAGGACCTGAAATGGAACCCCATGCTTTCGCCTACCTGGATGATATCATCGTGGCTACCGTAACTTTCGAAGAACACCTGACTTGGCTAACTCGCGTATTGGATCGGGTAAAGGACGCAGGACTTCTCGTGAATCCCGAAAAATGCGAATTCTGTCGTGCGGAGGTAAAGTACCTCGGATTTCTCGTCGGGGAGGAAGGGTTGAAGGTCGACCCGGATCAGACCGCGCCGATCGTGTCGTACCCATCGCCCACCAACATCAAGCAGCTACGGCGATTTATAGGAATGGCCTCTTGGTACCGCCGATTCCTAGCCGAGTTCGCGACAATATCTGAACCCCTGACTAGGCTTTTGAGGAAAGACCAACCGTGGACGTGGACTGCCGAACAACAAGCTTCTTTCGAAACACTGCGGGACATGATTGCGAACGCACCAGTTTTGTCCTGCCCGGATTTCAACTTACCATTTGCCCTGCACACGGATGCCAGTACCGTCGGACTCGGAGCTGTCTTAACGCAGACCACCGGAGAGGGAGAGCAAGTAATAGCTTTCGCCAGCAAAACCTTAAGTGTTGCCGAACGCAAATATACGACTACCGAATTGGAGTGCCTCGCTATCGTCTGGGCCGTCAAGAAGTACCGCGCCTACCTGGAAGGGTACCGTTTCACCGTAATCACCGACCATAACAGCCTGAGGTGGTTACACAACTTAAAGGATCCCGTAGGGCGATTAGGAAGATGGGCCTTGCAGTTAGAAGCCTACGATTTCGAGGTGATCTATCGGAAGGGCGCTTTACACCATGTGCCTGACGCATTGTCCCGTATTCCCGAAACAGTTGTCGCCGCAACCACGGATCTCGGTACCTGGTATGACCAACGAAAGAAACAGGTACTGGCGCAACCCAAGCAATTTCCGAATTGGAAGGTCGAGGGCGAACAGCTGCTATATCGAAGTAGCGACGAAATCAAAGAGGCACTGCTGAAGGAAGATCTCGACGCATGGAAGCTGGTAGTACCGGAAACGCAACGAATACCGATTATCGCCCAGGAGCACGAGTCCCAACAGGCGGGACATCTTGGAGTAGAGAAGACTTTCCGACGTGTCGCGAGGCAGTATTATTGGCCTGGAATGTTCCGAACCATCGTGCGAGTCATACGGAGATGTGAGGTGTGCCAACGTACGAAGGTCAGCCAGGAAGCCCCTCTCGGTTTAATGGGCAAACGAAAGGTATCGCAGCCATGGCAGGTTGTGGCGGCCGATATTATGGATCCGTTCCCGAAAAGCAAACAAGGATTTGCGTACCTGCTGGTGATGCAAGATCTTTTCACCAAATGGATCGAGTGCTGCCCTTTACGAGCCGCTACCGGAGCAAAGATTGCTGAAGCATTGGAAGAGCTGGTTTTCTCGCGTTGGGGTACACCCGAAGTTATCCTCACCGACAACGGGACGGAATTTATAAATAAAACTCTCGAGAAGGCTCTTACCGAATATGGGATCCACCACGCCACGACTCCGCCGTACCACCCGCAGGCGAACCCAGTGGAGAGAGTCAATCGAGTTTTGAAGACGATGATTGTGGCCTATTTGGAACAAGACCATCGAGAGTGGGACCGTCATCTACCGTCTTTCCGTTTCGCGTACAACACGGCGTATCATGCCGTTTTGGAAGCCTCTCCCGCATTTCTGAACTTCGGACGCGAGCCCCGATCAGGCCGAAGCCTGAAGGAGCTTGAAGACACCAAGGATTTACCAGAACCTCCGACCACAGGCGATATCGAGAATTGGTCGGAAAGGATGAAGAAGATGGTCAACGTCGAACTGTGGGCCAGCCTCACGAGCGACCCGGCGAACAGTTTTTTTGAGTGTGGTTTTGGATCATTATTATGAGGTGTAGGTTTTGGGGGTTTAATGCGTGTTGTTTTCTTTACACTATTTTTTGTTTCTGACTAAATAAATAAGCGTGTGTGTGCCAGTCGTGCGATTATTGTTAACCCCTCCCGTTACCCAGAGGCGTTTAGGAAGTGAAGAGAGAGAGAAATAGGTATCGGAAATCAACTCGTTCCAGGAAAAGGTGTCAATACGTGATTTTGGTGAGTACCGCTTTATTATCGTCTTGATGGACGGAACAGCAAATCGTTTTGGAGGATTGTCGGTTGCGACTCGTATGGGTTATGCTCCCGGTAGGGAGGAAAATTTAGGGATTTATTTATGTATTTTGTTGTGTAGGTCAATCTTGAATACACGGAAGGACCCGAGTGGAGTCGCGTTTCCGAAAAGGGCTACGGTCTGTTCGCCGGCGGGAAGGTCGGGGCGACCTTCCTTAAGGGGGGGGGGGGGGGGGGGGGCGTTGTGACGTTGCAGTTCCGGCAACGTCACAAAATAGTGAAACTACCACAAGAAACAAACGCGAAACTACTCTCGGGGCCTTCCGTTAATTATTTACCGAGGCTAATTCCCGCATTATGTGAGTCACGTGACAGGAGAGACGGCGGAAACACCGGCGAAGGGAGAAGGAGGGGCGCTCAGGGTGCAAGGACGGGGGAGGTTTCCCGGGGGGATCCTCCCTAGAAAACGTTTCCCGCCGCTGACCAGGGGTCAGTGGGCCCACGGGGCCACGGGAACGCTCACCCCGGCGTGCGTGAGCCGGAGGTGCGACACCGGTGCCCTGCGGAGCCTCCGTGTTGGGCCACCCCTATTGGTGACCCACGCGGAGAACGGCGATCCCGGGGGGATCGAGGCGCGGACGCCTGAGGGCTGATCTCTCCCCACCCAGCCTGCCGCAGCAAGAGTTTGCGCGAGCGGCGACTACCAGCCGCCGACCTCCCGAAAAAGGACCACCTGCCGACATCTGTGGAGGATCGACAGGACTCATAGTGACGTCACCACCAGCGTCGCGGGAAAAGCTCCTAATCATGCGCGTGCCGAATGTACGGCGTAATTGCCGAGCACGCGGTCTCAGTCTTACGACGACGGTTGAATCGATTACCGATCTTAGTTTCCGAGAGGACCAAAGTAAGAGTAAGGACCATGGAAAAGATGTTTGACAGTGTCCGAGAGGCCAGCGATTCGGTGAGCGAATTTAACTAGCCCTTTTCGTTTGTGTCAGATTCAATGAAGAATTGTACGCGTTAGAATCACGTTTGTATCGAAATCATGAAAGATTTTCCGGCTTCTCCGGTATTGCGTAGTGATTTTCCGTCTCGAGTCCTCCCGTAATGAGTGATGTAATCTAGTGCGTTTCGTGCGTTACCGCGTGTAATACCGAGAGTTGTAGTTTCGATCTTCGCGTTTGTAATTCCGCCTTCGGGCGATGACGTAAAATAAAATGTGCCGACTCTCGGATTTATTTGAAATCGTTGTGTGAGATTTATTTTGTGTGTGAAATTCCTGTTTTGTGTCGTCACTCCACCCATGCTCGATAGAATCGAACTCATTCCGCGTAGTCCGGCCCTGGGAGAAATTTCGACGTTTCGATTTCGTTAAGTACAGAGATTCTCGAATTAATTTTTGGTAGAGTGTGGAATAGAATTATTTGGTAACATTTCGAACGAGCTTCGGCTCGCGGCACTTCGGTGCCTGGCGCCCAACGGATTTAGGATTTTTTGGATTTTGGAAATTTGGAGGAGAGAATCTCGCGCATTTTCTTTGTTCACGGGGAATTTTCGGGTTAGCCGG
Organism: Trypoxylon attenuatum; assembly: GCA_963989405.1. NCBI lineage: Eukaryota > Metazoa > Arthropoda > Insecta > Hymenoptera > Crabronidae > Trypoxylon > Trypoxylon attenuatum. Next base: position 16,144,143 of record OZ022488.1, read on the forward strand.
TGCAGACTCTCGTATTCAGGAAAATTCTCGTGACAATATATACAGGGTGTCCCAGCAAGAATGTCGAATGGAAAAATCTCCGTCAATTGTGAAGATACGCGAAATCCGCAGAGGGCAAAGTTGCATGGTTCGAAGGGGCTCGTTTAATGGCGGTATGGGGGTGTTTTTACAATAGGGTGGTTTTTAGTTATTAATGTTAACTTAATATTTTTCAACGGGTCGACCTACTTTTTTTCGATATTCTGAATGCTGGGATCAAGGCGAATTCAACGACCTATGACAAAAGGCCTTTGGGGGTAGTTCACCCCCCGGGGGTTGTAAATTTTCTCCTTTAAATATCTCTTAAACAATTAGATTTAGAGAAACAATTGTTTAACGAAAGTTACATGGTATTAACAGGACTATCAGTTGGTGTCATCAAATTTTTGAAATTCCAATTGTTTAAACATTTTTTTATGAACAATAATGTTTTTTGACAATGAACATCTATTTTTTTTCTCGGATCATGGTGGAGAATTGGAAGACGAATTCATGGGTATGCATCATAAGGTGATTTTAGACCCCTTCCTGAAAAGTGTGGAAAATAATTATCTTGAATAACAAAAAAACAGGTGAGTTTATAACAAAATTTTTAGAATCAAAATTGATCGACACCATCTGCACTTTCGAATGGCGTTGATCAAATATTCCAGGGTATCATGATTACCGAGTAATTGGCTCCTTACCACTTTACGCCGTGTATTTTCGCGGAACCGCCAGCATAGGCTAGTTACTACAGGAAAAATCTAAAGTGAGTCGAAAATGTTGAAACAAATTGTATTTAGACAAATTTCGTCAATGCCATTCGAAAGTGCAGATGGTGTCGATCAATTTTGATTCTACAAATTTTGTTATGAACTCACCTGTTTTTTTGTTATTCAAGATAATTATTTTCCACACTTTTCAGGAAGGGGTCTAAAATCACCTTATGATGCATACCCATGAATTCGTCTTCCAATTCTCCACCATGATCCGAGAAAAAAAATAGATGTTCATTGTCAAAAAACATTATTGTTTATAAAAAAATGTTTAAACAATTGGAATTTCAAAAATTTGATGACACCAACTGATAGTCCCATTAATACCATGTAACTTTCGTTAAACAATTGTTCCTCTAAATCTAATTGTTTAAGAGATATTTAAAGGAGAAAATTTACAACCGCCGGGGGGTGAACTACCCCCAAAGGCCTTTTGTCATAGGTCGTTGAATTCGCCTTGATCCCAGCATTCAGAATATCGGAAAAAAAGTAGGTCGACCCGTTGAAAAATATTAAGTTAACATTAATAACTAAAAACCACCCTATTGTAAAAACACCCCCATACCGCCATTCAACGAGCCCCTTCGAACCATGCAACTTTGCCCTTTACGGATTTCGCGTATCTTCACAATTGACGGAGATATTTCCATTCGACATTCTTGCTGGGACACCCTGTATATAGATTGGTCGACGGTATCGTGTACGATCTTCCCCGGAGTAACCCTGTACTCCACTAAGCAAAACTGCTAGTCACTAAAACGCAAAGATCGGTTGAAAGTAACGTGTACGATCTTCCTCGGAGTAACCCCGTAAACCACTAAGCAAAACTGCTAGTTTGAACTGCTTCGAAAGTGCAGGGTACGATCTACTACTCGGTTGGGCAGAGCTTCGCCCCTTGAAGGATTGTGAGAAACTAATTCTGATGAGCCTAATTTCTGAGGATTTATATACTCAAAAACTGCTCGACTTTGGGTAAAAAGTGGGGCAAACTCCCCTAGCGTTGCTTGGTGGGTTCTAGGATATGACCAAATATGGTTATGGTTATATAGGATATGACCTGTGACGTTGCACTTTGCAACGTCCCAAAAATTAGTAAATTCCCGGCACGGGAGTAGCGACGAGCACACCTCGGGGCCTCACCAAGACAATGAACGCCGACTAATGCCCGGTGAATCCTTTTTTTTGCCAATGACAACCACCGAGGACGACGATCGGAGCCCAGAGCCGCAGGGACTGCCACCAGGGGAAAGAGTCTGCAGAGGAGGCCGCATTCCCGTCCGGAGCGCGGTAAATACCGGACGTCCAGCGGGGGAAGAAGTCGCCGCGGCCGGGGCAGGCCCCGTCAAAATTGGGGACGGGATACCTCGCGGTTCTCCAACCCCAAAGATTCCCGGGGGGAAGGCGGGTTGGAGGGACCCACCGGCCCCAGGGGGGTTGGTGCTCGGTAGCGCGGGTCGACTACCCTTTCCGACCCTGCTGGACCGGAACGAGAAAAACGGAAGGAACCTAATTTTCAACAATTTTCCACCACCGATCAGGCAAAGCAGTCCAGGGCAGGGGTCATCAATTTTCGACCGTCAATTTATGGCGTGGCGTTTCATGAGGTTTCCGGGGTGGGGGTAGTCGCGATAATTAGCATGCGCAGGAGATCCTCACGGATCGTGCGGATCCGCGAGGAGTCCCCTTCGATCAGCGACCGTCAGCGAGAGTAGTCCGAATTTTAAGTAGCTCGCGAGTGCCAGTCTAATCGAGTAGTTAGGAAGAAGAGCGGAGAGATGCTCGAGACAGCAATTTGGTGGAGCCTGGAGTGACTAGGAGACGATCTGGACCAACTGCAGCCGAGAACAACTGAGATGGTGAGGTGCACATAGTAGCCCTTTTGCTTACGCAATTATCTAGGAAATATTGAAGATTTGTATTATTTGATCCACTTCATCGGCCGCGTCCAATTAAATTCAGCGTCTCGGCTCCTTCTCTCCGTAACGGTCTGCGACATTCGAACGGAAATTGTTATCATGATTGCGAGCGTATCTCAGTTCCGGGAGTTGTAATGATAGGATTTTACGCGTGTAATTCCGCCTTAGGGCGAGGTCGTTCATGAATAAATTGTGCCGACTCTCGGAGACCGAAATTTTTGTGAATTTAATTTATACTTCGCCTTATCCAGTCCATACGATCCTCGAATAACCGACCCCACCCGCTGAGTTCGTTGGTGTCGCGCGTAATTTCGACTTGGGGGAAGAATTCGTTTTTCGGTGTGTGTGGTCGAGACTCGGTCGCGTAGACGAACTATATCGCGATTCCAGTAGAGTAAATTAAAAGCGGGAGAAATCCCGTGGCACGCGAGTGCCTGGCGCTCAGAGGGGTATCGACCGTAAAATTTGATCCGCGTTTCCCCAAGTCGAGTCTAAGGAATTTTTTTTTGTTCGCGTGAAGTCCCGCTAGTCAGGGCAGTTTCGCGAATTAGGTGCGGACTTCACGTGACAATACATAAATATAGATTTACAAACAGATAGTTTCACATCAAATAATTCATTAGGAGAATATCTCGAAGAGCTCGAAGTAGACAGCAAACCTGAAAATAAAGAAAGCGACGTTAATATCGTGAATAAAAGTAAAAGTATCGAAGTTACAGCAGAAACAGTAGTAGAAAGAAAGGAAGTACACAGATTAGGGAATAATACAACTGAAACCTGTAAATGGAGATTGATTCCATTAGATTTAGATATTATAATATACAGTAGCGAAATTCCTAGCGACGATCCAAGACGAAACCGATATCTGCAAATCCGACAACAGAGATTGTATCCACTACCAGCGTTAGACATTCGTAGAAGCACAGATAACCTCGAACATAAGAAACACAGAATTAGCAAGCAATATCAAATCAGTAATATTCAGGAAAGAGTAGAAGAATACGTACCAAGTTAAATTTCATACTTATGCGAATCCAAGAGTAATGTCAATCCCCGAGTACCTGTACAATAGAAAATAGAGTTAGAACAGAGACACGATAGGAATAGTAATATTAATACATGTTGTAAGAGATTGTATAAGATACTCACAAAACCACGAAACATTGTAAGCATTCAGCAACTCAAGCTTTTCCTCTTGTAGACATTGACCAAGGTGAAGAAACATAAACACAGAGTGAGATAGATAGAAACAGTACACAGCTTCCTAGAATCAGAATCAAAACAGTTAGCACAAGGTTCCCTTGAACAATAGAAGAAGAAATAGAAATTGAAGATTGAAATAATATTATTTGAAATAGAATACTTACGTTATAACCCAGACTCGTATGTTTGAATAAGACAATTTTCCAACCGAACATAACTTGTAGAGTCCTGATAGAAATATTATATCCTAGTACGGTGTATATCTATGAAACAGAAAAAGAGAATCCATTAATACAAAATAAAGCACAACGTCAAATGAGATAGGAGGTGTACGTCAAACCTTTACCTTAATACTTACCTCGATACTTACCAATCGACGCTTAACCTAAACTTAATTGTTTCTAATCCTGAATATTAACTTAATCCTAAATACTTACTTTACATACTTACCTCCTTATACCCACATACTCTTACAGCCTTGATATTCTGGAAGCGCCTGTCAACATTAAGTAAACGAGATTGATCAATACTTTGAATCGAAGATTGAGTCATTGACAGCAGTTTCAGAATAGTAAATAGAAGTGAGAGAAGTAGATTAGAGATAGAAATTCAATATAAAGACAGAGTTAAATAAGAGTAAAGTATACATAACCTTGCCACGCTGCATTCAATTCTCTCCTATTCTCTGGTAGAGTTGTTCTGTGATTTCGCTCGGCCACGGGAACACACACTATCACGTAGGTTAGAATCCGCTTGTCAAAGGCACTATTAGATGCAGCTGGAACAGAAATAACAGTTATTCTCACACATTAGCACAGAACGAGTCACTTCACTATAGCATTTCACAAAAGTTAACCCTTTACCTGTCAACTTTGAAGACACACAGCGCGGCGGCGCCACCGTAACGAAGTGAATTGTGCAGGCATACGTTTGAGCTACATTCTGAAACAGAAAATATTGATTTTGTTAGTAGATCCTTCAAATCCCACCTCATTTCCCTATCCTGGACGTAACACTAGAACCGGTAAAATTTTTCGCGAAATAAGAAGTCATAGTTTTCCCTCAAAATCTTTATTTTTCCAAAATTACATATATCTTATTACTAGGATATTATATTGTTCAGTAGATATTAATACCGTATCCCGACGATGAACCAAGGCTCGAACGAAGGACCTGCGAACAGAAGGAAAACTCATTAGTAATATCAATTAGAAATTCATGTCAAAACCATTCGTATCTAGAAGCTGAAAAGGAAAACTAATGTAGAATGATAGAAAGTATGAATAGAAGCTACAGTGATGCGAGAGAGCGGGAGATGTATAGCGTAGAACGATCAGCGAGCGACTGAGGAGCGCCAGTCAATCAGAGAGCAGCGCCGAGAACAACGAGTGCGAGGAGTATAAAAGTAGGAGCACGCGAGCACTCGTCGTCAGTTGTAAAGCCACTATTGCTGGGAGAACACGTCGTTCATTCGTTCAATTACCGTTGCCGGGAGAGTACATAAGTCATTTGGTTAAGCAGCGTATCAATATAAAAGTCGGAGGAGGCATTGTACATAGAAGAAAGACGGGAGGTGTAACAAGCAGAGTTGAATACAAGAGTGGAAGTGAAACCAGTGTTGTTGCGGATTTGCACCTCCGCATATATACGAGACCAGCGACTAGACAGTAATTGTTAGTTCGTAAGTTCATCGAGCGTGGCAGCATCGATCAGCGATCGATGCTGATCGATGCACAAGCGTCGCCACGCATGCGCTTTGCGCGTCTTGTAGTCTCGTGGGACAGCGGGCCGGCTAGCGGCCATTATTATCGATTCGACTAGTGCGATCAACAGTTCTGTGCGCTTTTTTCTAGACGAGGTTATGTAAAGTTCGACGTGTGTGCAACTCTGCATTAGTTAAGTGAAGTGCAACTCTTGCTGCGACGAGAGTGTGTGGCTTTACGACCCACCACTCGAACAGGTACTGTACAACTCTGTATTTGCGTCTCGCCACGTGGATTTACGACCCACGTGGGTACGACTCTTTAATAAACGCTCACTCTGTTCTACTCTTAACCATCAGTGCTTTCATTCTTTCGCGATTGTGCCCTCGATGATCTTCTCGTTTGTTTCAACTCAGTGCATTGCGGCATTTTAGTGCAAATCGAAAACAAGTGTCTTTACTCAATTAAATCAGTCATTCTCATGACTATTGTTCTGTAAAAGGGAACAATACAAACGTCGAACGTTCTATTAACAATTCGTAGGAATTGTTGCGAAGCGGCATCCACTGACTACAGTCAACAGCGTGGACAACTGAGCCAGCGAGACGTAGTACAGCACGAGCAGCTTCAACCTGGAACAAAGGAGGGAGTTATCAAGAGAAGCCGACTGATCCAGTACAGACGAATCGATCTGTATCAAACAAAGCCAAGGAAGACAAAGAGAGCAAGGAGACGCAATTCAATAAGGAAGTAAGAGAAGAAGACAAAAAGTAAGAAAGGTAGTATAGTCCTAAACCCGAGATATCCTATCAAAAATTCATAAAAGGCTCTTCCTTCATTTTCGATATTTTCCAAGCGACCAGCAGACCACTGCCAGTCGTTCCCGAATCGAAATTCTGTGTAGAGGACCACCGCTAACAGAACGTAGATTCTGCCCTGTCACAATAATCCTTTCCGAACTGCTTAAGGCGCGAACTGCGCAGTTATCCAAAATATAATTGTACTGGAGAGAGGACCACCGCTCCCAGGCAACAAAAGACCAAATAAACCCTTTTGACTACAGATGCCCAAATCCTATAGAGCCGGACAGAAATTATAACGCAGAAGAGAGAAGCGAGCAACCTATTCCGCGCTAAATACAGAAACCAAATCTAGTAACGTTAAAAGGAAGAAAACTAGGAGAGCAGGATGGAAAAATCAGATTAGGAGGATCGTGCAGAAACGTGAACATATTGGGAAAGAGGAATACGATCCTTTATTAATAAATTTAGTCGACGAATTTACACTCGAGTACACAGAATTACATTCACATAATTTAGATAAATCCTTAGCAGTAGAAGTCCAGACACCGTCCAATGCTGATAGCGATCCTAAAAGTAGAGAAATAAGAATCAATAAAGAGGAAACAAAAGAGAATATAAAAGTCCGTGTAGGAAATATAGGAGAAAGAAAGGAAATAGGAGAAGAGGAGAGTAATAAGGTTAACCATTGTAAATGGAGATTAATTCCATTAGATATAGATATAATAATATATAACAGCGAGATTCCGATTAACGATCCACGTAGAACCAGATATCTTCAAATAAGACAGCAAAGATTATATTCACTTCCAGCATTAAAGTCACGAGTATATTCAGCAACAGATAACCTGGAAAATAAGCGAGAAAGAATCAGTAGGCGATATTCGAGTAATATTGGTAATATTGAAGGAAACATCGAAGAATACGTACCAAGTTAGTTTTCATATAGTAATCCACGAGTAACCTGAAAATAAGAATTATATTAGAACTTAGAAATAAGAAGAGGCGTTATAATAAGAAATATTGTAGAAGATTGAACGACAATTACCTGAAGATTATAAGCGAACATTAACACAAGATTTTCCTCACAATAACATTGAACTCAGCAGAAGAAATGTAAACACTCAGAGAGAGATAGCAACATCACAGTTCCTAGAACATAAAGCAATCAAATTAACACAGAATATTCCTTGAATCAGAACATAAGCAAACAGAAATTGAAACTAAGAAATATTTAGTCAAGTGAGAATACTTACATAAGTGATCCCAGTCGTACACACGAATAAGATATTGTTCCATCCTTCGTAGCTCATGGAGAGATAGCAGAGATAGAATTTCCTTGGTAGAGTTATGCATTATTAACCTGTTGAATAGTAAACATTTATTAGAGGGGAAAGTTAAAGCGAATCAGAATAAATAGTAACGTCAAATGAATAAAACAGAGTACGTCTAGTCCTTATCCTATACTTACCTTCTGCAAATCTAACCTACACTTAATTGTTATTAAATACTTAAATATTAACTAAATCCCAAATACTTACCACGCATAAGTATGCGCGAAGGTGAGTACCTTCAAGCCCCACATACTCTTACAGCCTTGACGCTCAGGAAACGCCTGTCAAACATAAAGTAAATGGGATTGATTAATATCTTGAAACAAGAATAGAGTAATTGATAGCAGTTTCAGAATAGTAAATAGAAGTGAGAGAAATAGATTAGAGATAGAAATTCAATATAAAGACCGACTTAAATAAGAGTAAAGTATACATAATCTTGCCACGCTGCATTCAATTCTTTCCTATTCTCTGGTAGAGTTGTTCTGTGATTTCGCTCGGCCACGGGAACATACACTATCACGTAGGTTAGAATCCACTTATTCGAGTCACTATATGGTGCAGGTGGAACAGAATTAATGATCGATATTAGAATTTTCACAAACGTCACTTCACGACACACATTCACGAAAGTTAACCCTTTACTCACTAGTACGATGATCCTCAGTTAGGCGGAGCCACCGCGACGAAAAGTAGACTGAGATGGTACTCGTTCGCGTACCAACCTGAAACATAAAAGAAAAATCGATAAGTTAGTCAATACCCATAGAATCCCATCCAAAATACCACATCCCGCCAATCTTTACGTAACAGTTGCGTGTTAGGAAAGCGTTCCTTTCGTATTTTCACGTCAAATCACGCGATTTAAGCGTTCTTGAATGAGAATCGGACGTTTCAGTGAAGAGATTGCGTTTGTGGCCTAATAAAGCGATAAATTCCGATTCTATTGCGATTCCTGAGCCCGAGGTTGTTCCTGCGTGTTAGGACTGTGTTCCGTTCGTCTTTTCACGTCAAACCACGGGATTTAAGCGTTCGAGAATGAGAATCGGACGTTTCAGTGAGGAGATTGCGTTTGTGGCCTAATAAAGCGATAAACTCCGATTCTATTGCGATTCTTGAGTCCGCGGCTGTTCCTGCGTGTTAGGACTGTGTTCCGTTGGTCTTTTCACGTCAAACCACGCGATTTAAGCGTTCGTGAATGAGAATTGGACGTTTTAGTGAGGAGATTGCGTTTGTGGCCTAATAAAGCGATAAACTCCGATTCTATTGCGATTCCTGAGCCCGCGGTTGTTCCTGCGTGTTAGGACTGTGTTCTGTTCGTCTTTTCACGTCAAACCACGCGATTTGAGCGTCCGTGAATAAGAATCGGACTTTTCAGTGAGGAGATTGCGTTTGTGGCCTAATAAAGCGATAAACTCCGATTCTATTGCGATTCCTGAGTCCGCGGTTGTTCCTGCGTGTTAGGACTGTGTTCGGTTCGTCTTTTCACGTCAAACCACGCGATTTGAGCGTTGGTGAATTAGAATCGGACGTCTCAGTGAGGAGATTGCGTTTGTGGCCTAAATAAAGCGATAAACTCCGATTCTATTGCGATTCCTGAGCCCGCGGTTGTTCCTGCGTGTTAGGACTGTGTTCCGTTGTTCTTTTCACGTGAAATCACGGGATTTAAGCGTTCGAGAATGAGAATCGGACGTTTCAGTGAGGAGATTGCGTTTGTGGCCTAATAAAGCGATAAACGCCGATTCTATTGCGATTCCTGAGCCCGTGGTTGTTCCTGCGTGTTAGGACTGTGTTCCGTTCGTCTTTTCCTGTCAAACCACGCGATTTAAGCGTTCGTGGATGAGAATCGGACGTCTCAGTGAGGAGATTGCGTTTGTGGCCTAATAAAGCGATAAACTCCGATTTTATTGCGATTCCTGAGTCCGCGGTTGTTCCTGCGTGTTAGGACTGTGTTCCGTTGGTCTTTTCACGTCAAACCACGGGATTTAAGGGTTCGAGAATGAGAATCGGACGTTTCAGTGAGGAGATTGCGTTTGTGGCCTAATAAAGCGATAAACTCCGATTCTATTGCGATTCCTGAGCCCGCGGTTGTTCCTGCGTGTTAGGACTGTGTTCCGTTGGTCTTTTCACGTCAAACCACGGGATTTAAGCGTTCGAGAATGAGAATCGGACGTTTCAGTGAGGAGATTGCGTTTGTGGCCTAATAAAGCGATAAACTCCGATTCTATTGCGATTCCTGAGCCCGCGGTTGTTCTGCGTGTTAGGACTGTGTTCCGTTGGTCTTTTCACGTCAAACCACGGGATTTAAGCGTTCGAGAATGAGAATCGGACGTTTCAGTGAGGAGATTGCGTTTGCGGCCTAATAAAGCGATAAACTCCGATTCTATTGCGATTCCTGAGCCCGCGGTTGTTCCTGCGTGTTAGGACTGCGTTCCGTTGGTCTTTTCACGTCAAACCACGGGATTTAAGCGTTCGTGGATGAGAATCGGACGTCTCAGTGAGGAGATTGCGTTTGTGGCCTAATAAAGCGATAAACTCCGATTCTATTGCGATTCCTGAGCCCGCGGTTGTTCCTGCGTGTTAGGACCGTGTTCCGTTCGTCTTTTCACGTCGAACCACGCGATTTGAGCGTTCGTGAATGAGAATCGGACGTTTCAGTGAGGAGATTGCGTTTGTGGCATAATAAAGCGATAAACTCCGATTCTATTGCGATTCCTGAGCCCGCGGTTGTTCCTGCGTGTTAGGACTGTGTTCCGTTCGTCATTTCACGTCAAACTACGCGATTTGAGCGTTCGTGAATGAGAATCGGACGTTTCAGTGAGGAGATTGCGTTTGTGTCATAATAAAGCGATAAACTCCGATTCTATTGCGATTCCTGAGTCCGCGGTTGTTCCTGCGTGTTAGGACCGTGTTCCGTTCGTCTTTTCACGTCAAACCACGCGATTTGAGCGTTCGTGAATGAGAATCGGACGTTTCAGTGAGGAGATTGCGTTTATGGCATAATAAAGCGATAAACTCCGATTCTATTGGGATTCCTGAGCCCGCGGTTGTTCCTGCGTGTTAGGACTGTGTTCCCTTCGTCTTTTCACGTCAAACCACGCGATTTGAGCGTTCGTGAATGAGAATCGGACGTTTCAGTGAGGAGATTGCGTTTGTGGCCTAATAAAGCGATAAACTCCGATTCTATTGCGATTCCTGAGTCCGCGGTTGTTCCTGCGTGTTAGGACCGTGTTCCGTTCGTCTTTTCACGTCAAACCACGCGATTTGAGCGTTCGTGAATGAGAATCGGACGTTTCAGTGAGGAGATTGCGTTTGTGGCATAATAAAGCGATAAACTCCGATTCTATTGCGATTCCTGAGCCCGCGGTTGTTCCTCCGTGTTAGGACTGTGTTCCGTTCGTCTTTTCACGTCAAACCACGCGATTTGAGCGTTCGTGAATGAGAATCGGACGTTTCAGTGAGGAGATTGCGTTTGTCGCATAATAAAGCGATAAACTCCGATTCTGTTGCGATTCCTGAGTCCGCGGTTGTTCCTGCGCGTTAGGACCGTGTTCCGTTCGTCATTTCACGTCAAACCACGCGATTTGAGCGTTCGTGAATGAGAATCGGACGTTTCAGTGAGGAGATTGCGTTTGTGGCATAATAAAGCGATAAACTCCGATTCTATTGGGATTCCTGAGCCCGCGGTTGTTCCTGCGTGTTAGGACTGTGTTCCGTTCGTCTTTTCACGTCAAACCACGCGATTTGAGCGTTCGTGAATGAGAATCGGACGTTTCACTGAGGAGATTGCGTTTGTGGCCTAATAAAGCGATAAACTCCGATTCTATTGCGATTCCTGAGTCCGCGGTTGTTCCTGCGTGTTAGGACCGTGTTCCGTTCGTCTTTTCACGTCAAACCACGCGATTTGAGCTTTCGTGAATGAGAATCGGACGTTTCAGTGAGGAGATTGCGTTTGTGGCATAATAAAGCGATAAACTCCGATTCTGTTGCGATTCCTGAGTCCGCGGTTGTTCCTGCGCGTTTGGACCGTGTTCCGTTCGTCTTTTCACGTCAAACCACGCGATTTGAGCGTTCGTGAATGAGAATCGGACGTTTCAGTGAGGAGATTGCGTTTGTGGCATAATAAAGCGATAAACTCCGATTCTATTGCGATTCCTGAGTCCGCGGTTGTTCCTGCGTGTTAGGACCGTGTTCCGTTCGTCTTTTCACGTCAAACCACGCGATTTGAGCGTTCGTGAATGAGAATCGGACGTTTCAGTGAGGAGATTGCGTTTGTGGCATAATAAAGCGATAAACTCCGATTCTGTTGCGATTCCTGAGTCCGCGGTTGTTCCTCCGCGTTTGGACCGTGTTCCGTTCGTCTTTTCACGTCAAACCACGCGATTTGAGCGTTCGTGAATGAGAATCGGACGTTTCAGTGAGGAGATTGCGTTTGTGGCCTAATAAAGCGATAAACTCCGATTCTATTGCGATTCCTGAGTCCGCGGTTGTTCCTGCGTGTTAGGACTGTGTTCCGTTCGTCTTTTCACGTCAAACCACGCGATTTGAGCGTTCGTGAATGAGAATCGGACTTTTCAGCGAGGAGATTGCGTTTGTGGCCTAATAAAGCGATAAACTCCGATTCTATTGCGATTCCTGAGTCCGCGGTTGTTCCTGCGTGTTAGGACCGTGTTCCGTTCGTCTTTTGACGTCGAACCACGCGATTTGAGCGTTCGTGAATGAGAATCGGACGTTTCAGTGAGGAGATTGCGTTTGTGGCATAATAAAGCGATAAACTCCGATTCTATTGCGATTCCTGAGTGCGCAGTTGTTCCTGCGTGTTAGGACCGTGTTCCGTTCGTCTTTTCACGTCAAACTACGCGATTTGAGCGTTCGTGAATGAGAATTGGACGTTTCAGTGAGGAGATTGCGTTTGTGGCATAATAAAGCGATAAACTCCGATTCTATTGCGATTCCTGAGTCCGCGGTTGTTCCTGCGTGTTAGGACTGTGTTCCGTTCGTCTTTTGACGTCAAACCACGCGATTTGAGCGTTCGTGGATGAGAATCGGACGTTTCAGTGAGGAGATTGCGTTTGTGGTCTAATAAAGCGATAAACTCCGATTCTATTGCGATTCCTGAGTCCGCGGTTGTTCCTGCGTGTTAGGACTGTGTTCTGTTCGTCTTTTCACGTCAAACCACGCGATTTGAGCGTCCGTGAATGAGAATCGGACTTTTCAGTGAGGAGATTGCGTTTGTGGCCTAATAAAGCGATAAACTCCGATTCTATTGCGATTCCTGAGTCCGCGGTTGTTCCTGCGTGTTAGGACTGTGTTCGGTTCGTCTTTTCACGTCAAACCACGCGATTTGAGCGTTGGTGAATGAGAATCGGACGTTTCAGTGAGGAGATTGCGTTTGTGGCCTAATAAAGCGATAAACTCCGATTCTATTGCGATTCCTGAGTCCGCGGTTGTTCCCGCGTGTTAGGACCGTGTTCCGTTCGTCTTTTCACGTCAAACCACGTGATTTGAGCGTTCGTGAATGAGAATCGGACGTTTCAGTGAGGAGATTGCGTTTGTGGCCTAATAAAGCGATAAACTCCGATTCTATTGCGATTCCTGAGTCCGCGGTTGTTCCTGCGTGTTAGGACCGTGTTCCGTTCGTCTTTTAACGTCGAACCACGCGATTTGAGCGTTCGTGAATGACAATCGGACGTTTCAGTGAGGAGATTGCGTTTGTGGTCTAATAAAGCGATAAACTCCGATTCTATTGCGATTCCTGAGTCCGCGGTTGTTCCTGCGTGTTAGGACTGTGTTCTGTTCGTCTTTTCACGTCCAACTACGCGATTTGAGCGTTCGTGAATGAGAATCGGACGTTTCAGTGAGGAGATTGCGTTTGTGGCCTAATAAAGCGATAAACTCCGATTCTATTGCGATTCCTGAGTCCGCGGTTGTTCCTGCGTGTTAGGACCGTGTTCCGTTCGTCTTTTGACGTCGAACACGCGATTTGAGCGTTCGTGAATGAGAATCGGACGTTTCAGTGAGGAGATTGCGTTTGTGGTCTAATAAAGCGATAAACTCCGATTCTGTTGCGATTCCTGAGTCCGCGGTTGTTCCTGCGTGTTAGGACTGTGTTCTGTTCGTCTTTTCACGTCAAACCACGCGATTTGAGCGTTCGTCAATAAGAATCGGACGTTTCGGTGAGGAGATTGCGTTTGTGGCATAATAAAGCGATAAACTCCGATTCTATTGCGATTCCTGCGCCCGCGGTTGTTCCTGCGTTTTAGGACTGTGTTCCGTTCGTCTTTTCACGTCAAACCACGCGATTTGAGCGTTCGTGAATGAGAATCGGACTTTTCAGTGAGGAGATTGCGTTTGTGGCCTAATAAAGCGATAAACTCCGATTCTATTGCGATTCCTGAGTCCGCGGTTGTTCCTGCGTTTTAGGACTGTGTTCCGTTCGTCTTTTCACGTCAAACCACGCGATTTGAGCGTTCGTGAATGAGAATCGGACTTTTCAGTGAGGAGATTGCGTTTGTGGCCTAATAAAGCGATAAACTCCGATTCTATTGCGATTCCTGAGTCCGCGGTTGTTCCTGCGTGTTAGGACTGTGTTCTGTTCGTCTTTTCACGTCAAACCACGCGATTTGAGCGTTCGTGAATGAGAATCGGACGTTTCAGTGAGGAGATTGCGTTTGTGGCATAATAAAGCGATAAACTCCGATTCTATTGCGATTCCTGCGCCCGCGGTTGTTGTTGCGTTTTAGGACTGTGTTCCGTTCGTCTTTTCACGTCAAACCACGCGATTTGAGCGTTCGTGAATGAGAATCGGACTTTTCAGTGAGGAGATTGCGTTTGTGGCCTAATAAAGCGATAAACTCCGATTCTATTGCGATTCCTGAGTCCGCGGTTGTTCCTGCGTGTTAGGACTGTGTTCCGTTCGTCTTTTCACGTCAAACCACGCGATTTGAGCGTCCGTGAATGAGAATCGGACTTTTCAGTGAGGAGATTGCGTTTGTGGCCTAATAAAGCGATAAACTCCGATTCTATTGTGACATCCGACGAACCTTTTCACTTTTAACATATAAATATCGTATACTTACCTTAAGGAACTGTATTACACTTACCTATTATACTTACCAATTATAGTTACTACGAACTTACCTATAGAACCTCAGATAGAGTATTGATACGTTAACCACCTGCAGTATCCGATAACCCGAGCAGTAGATAAGCACCTGCAGTATCCGATAACCCGAGCAGTAGATAAGCACCTGCAGTATCCGATAACTCGAGCAGTAGATTAGCACCTGCAGTATCCGATAACCCGAGCAGTAGATAAGCACCTGCAGTATCCGATAACTCGAGCAGTAGATAAGCACCTGCAGTCTCGCCGTGAGACTGCTGACAGCAAAGCGTGAGAACAAGCGCCGAGTGGGAGTCCCCCACCACCGCTCGCGCTCTCTCATTGGCTGCCCCTTCCACGCGGAGCCGCGTCGCGAAGTGGGGACCGAGCTCACGAGCTCCAGAGAGCCAGCCGCAGATTCAGTTCACGTCGGGCAGTCCACATTGAGAGTTCACATCGAGAGTTCAACCAGCCAACACGTATCTTCCAGAGTCAGTCTCTGGACCACTTCCAGTTCTGTCAATCACGAGTCTTAACCGTTCGATAGCTCTAAACCTCGAAGTCTTGTACTTTCGCGATCCTGTATTTTACACCGTTCGTCCTCGCGCTGCGTCCTCCTGAGCGGAGATCCTTTCCGGCGTGCGAACCAAACTCTGTGTAACAATATATCGCAAGTATTGGGAATTCAAGTGTTTTCATTCTTCCTTCATTCGAACCACGACTCAATCGTGTCTCCGACCAGCAATTCGTCTCAGGAACTCTTGCTCTCCCAAGATCTCGACATTTATCCTTTCCCGACAAGATCATCCGGTGCAGGCAGGACTTATGCACGTTTGATCTCCAATTCTCGTTTATCCTTTCCCGACAAGATCATCCGGTGCAGGCAGGACTTATGCACGTTTGATCTCAAATTCTCCGCATCCTTTCACGCCTTCTTCTATACGTCTCGCGGTGCAGGCAGGACTTATGCACGCTTGACGTCCCGTGTTTCCAATCCTCGTCCGTGCGTGAAATCCAAGGGGAGAATTACTCGTCGGAAGCCTATCGTCTCATGGCAAAGAAAACGCGTCGCGGAGGTTGGAAATACAACCACTTAAAGTTTCTCCGCTCCACGCACAAACCAGCCGGCTCGTGCACTTTGCTCGGGATTTGTGCTGTACCTACGGTTCTGTCAGACGAAATCCTTGTGGACAAGATCAACGTCGTTCGTTCTCTCGCGACCGAAACTCAACCAGCTCCATCGCAGCCTCCCAGCCAACCACAACCACAGGGTCTCGACCTACCTGGGTTCACCGACGAAGAGATTGCCCGCAAGATCCGCCGCCTGAGCGTCAAACTGCAATCACTCTTCGGGGAGGACCACGACCCTATACCACTGCCAGCCAAAAGCCAAGCGACTGTGTCCTTGCCTACGGAGATCTAGGTCTTCAAGGGCAAAACAATAAGAACAATCACGTCTGCAGGAGTGGTGAGTTCGAAAGTTCTTTATTTTTTGAACGCGCCATTTCGGGACGTGACAACTGGTGACAGCGGTGGGATACGTTCGATTTGGTATGATCGGCTATGCCGCTTACACGCGCTGAAGCAGACAAACTCGAGGCCGAACGCGCCGAGCAAGAATTCCTCCGAGCACAAGAACTCGCCACGCGAACGCGTCAGCTCGATGAAGCCACAGCTCTCGCGGAAAACACAGCCCGCGAATTAGAGGAAACACGCCAGAAATTGACCCTCGCGGAAGAAGCAACCCGCGAAATCGAAGAAACACGCCGTAAATTAGCTCTCGCGGAAAATACAGCCCGCGAATTAGGGGAAACTCGCCGCAAATTAGCTCTCGCAGAAAGCGCAGCTCGCGAACTAGAAAAGAGTCGACGCGAGTTACTAGACCGCGAACCAAAAATGTCGTCACCCGGGCCTTCTTCGGACCTCGATCCGGCTGCACTAGCCAGAGAAATCAGAGTCCTACAAGACGAATTAAAAAGACTAAAAACTAACGCGAGTCCGAATCCCAACCCCGATGAGGCTATTCGCCCGGCCGAATTGGAAGATCCTCGCGCCGTCTCGCACCAGCTAGGGTATTCGTTACGCGAAGCGGTCGAGCTCGTACCAATATTCGACGGGAAAAATATACCCGTGTTACAATTTGTTAGGGCATGCCGACGCGCGCGCGAATTAGTCCCTGCTCAATCTGAGCTTACCTTAACGAGGCTCCTAAAATCGAAATTGAAGGGACGCGCATACGCCGCTATTGAGGACGAGCCATGCTCAACAGTAACAGAATTTACGGATATCCTGAGGCAGAGTTTCGGCCCACATCGAACTATCGACCACTACAGGGGCGAACTGAGCCAAATTTATCAATATCCTAAAGAACATATCTTAGATTACATTAGCCGCGTGAAAGACTTGAGATCGGCAATATTAGACTCCTTAAGAGTCAGCGGTTCACGGCCGATCAGCGACACTGACGAATTGACGCTACAATCCTTTTGCGATGGCCTTCTGCCGGAATTACGTCACCAAGTACCGTCATCGTATTGTGAGAGCCTCACGGACGCGTATCACCGGGCAAAGTCGGCGTACAAGCGATACGAGTTGGACCAAGAGCGGCTGCAACCGACACCGACTCGAAACCAAGCACCGCGAACCGACCGATACGCGCCCACCGGGGCCGACGCCGATCCAGTTCGTGATAAATATTCGACGAATCGATCCGGCTATGACCCACCGCGTAACCGATACGCAAACAATCAGCGGGACACCGAGGCACCTCGGGATAGATATAGGCCAGACGGGCCAAGTTACAACGCGCCGCGTGAGCGATACCCCCCAAATCGCGACACGTACACGCCGCGCGAAAGATACGCCCCGGCCCGCGATACGAATGAACGCTACGTCGCCGATCGCGGCACGTATCCACAGCGCAACCGATATCAGGGCACGCAAGGGGACACAAGACCGAGAAATTCTTCGCCTCCGCCGCAAACAGACGAACTCCAAAATTCTCGGAAGTTCTGTCGATATTGTAAAACTCCCGGTCACGATATCTCAGAATGCCGCAAAAGGCAATACAACAACGAACGTAGAGACTCGGGAAACGGGAACGGCTCTCCGGAGGCCCAGGGCAGGCCACGCGAGAGCCGCCAAGCAGCAACCCGCCCAGTAGCGGAGATCCGGGTGGAAACGCTATCCGAACAGCCACAGTGAATCTCACTACCGACGCGTTCGTTCCAGTAGTACGTTTAAAATCACCCCAACTTATGGAGGAAGGCACGTTTATGATAGATAGCGGCGCCGAGCCAAATCTAATTAAGATAGGGGCTCTTACTGATCGGGTCCCCATTCGTACACTCGAAATCTTACTGCTTAAAGGCATCTCAGATGGCATGATCCGAACGCTCGGAGCCGTAGATATCGAATTCTTCGGGTACAAAGTACTTTTCCACGTCGTGCGGAACGACTTCCCAATACCTACGGCAGGCTTACTAGGCGCGAAAATATTAGTCGGCGTCTCCGATATCTTGTATACTAAAAACAAATGGGTCTGGCATGGACACGAAGTTCCGTTCGTAAACGCCAGCCGCGCCGTCAAAGTGCCTCCGCGAACCGACACCGGAGTCGAAGTCCGAGTGATCAACCGCGCAGTGATAGACGGATACCTTCCACGAACCGAAATCGCCGACGGAGTTTATTTCGGGGAAGCGGTGCTGCGCAACGTGGGAGGTCGGGCATACGCTCGAATCACGAATACTAATTCCGAGCCCGTCACCTTCCAAACACCCGCAGTAGTATTGGAAGAAATAGAAGCAGTAGAAGATTCGGGCTCTCTCGCAAGTATTCAGCAAGTATCGGCGGCGGCCAGCTCCTCGCGCACAAAGCAAGTTCTTCACCTCCTTCGTAACGAACATTTAAATCCCGAAGAGAAAACCGAAGTAGAATCTCTCGTGCGAGCCTCTGCCGACTTGTTTCACCTACCCAAAGAACCACTCCCAAGCACAAACGTTCTCGAACATCAGATTCCGACTACCGATGCGCAACCTACCCACATAAAACAATACCGGTACCCACCGATCCACAGGGACGAAATCAACCGTCAAATCCAGGAATTATTGGACATGGACATTATTGTCCCCTCTACCTCTCCATACAATTCACCCTTGTGGATCGTACCGAAAAAGCCGGACTCGAAAGGGAACAAAAGGTGGCGCATGGTCATCGATTTCGGTGGCCTCAATGAGAAAACCGTGGCGGACGCGTACCCTCTCCCATGCATCAACGAAATCCTCGACCAATTAGGAAGCGCAAAGTATTTCAGCATATTCGACCTGGCTAGCGGCTTCCACCAAATAGGCATGGCAGAGGCAGACGCGCCCAAAACGGCTTTCTCCACACCCTTCGGCCACTATCATTATAAACGTATACCATTCGGCCTTAAGAACGCCCCGGCGACGTTTCAGCGCCTAATGGATTCGGTGTTGTCAGGACTGCAAGGCACCCAGTTATTCGTCTATTTAGACGACATTGTTATCTATGCTAGTTCTATGGTCGAGCACCGACAAAAGTTTCAAAAGCTCTGCGACCGACTACGTGCCGCAAACCTCCGCCTGCAGCCCGACAAGTGCGAATTCCTCAGGACTGAAGTAACGTACCTAGGCCACGTAATTAGCGATCAAGGAGTGCGTCCGGATCCCAAGAAACTAGAAGCCGTGCGAAAATTTCCGACCCCACGAAACGTCAAAAACATTAAACAGTTTCTGGGCCTCGCCGGTTATTACAGACGTTTCATACCAGGATTCTCGCGACTAGCCCGCCCTATGACAAATCTCACAAAAAAGAATGTAGCATTCTCTTGGGGCAACGAGCAACAAGAGGCTTTCGATAAACTTAGGGAACTACTATGCGCAGAGCCTATTCTCCAGTACCCCGATTTCTCTAAACCTTTTAATCTAACCACGGATGCATCAGACATCGCTATAGGCGCCGTGCTAAGTCAGGGACCAGCAGACCGCGACCTCCCCATTGCATACACCTCGCGAGTTCTCTGCGGGGCTGAGCGCAATTACTCCACCATCGAAAAGGAGTGCCTAGCGATCGTATACGCGGCTCAGCACTTCCGCCCTTATTTGTACGGCCGCCAATTTACACTATTCACCGACCACCAACCACTAGTGTGGATGCACAGTGTTAAGGATCCCACATCGAGGTTGCTGAGATGGCGGCTGAAGCTGGCCGAGTTTGAATACAAGGTGGTTTATAAGAAAGGCACCACCAATCTAAACGCGGACGCTCTCTCCCGCAATCCGGTCCAAGCGTTGCCATTAGCGCCCGCATCATCGAGCGACAGTCAGTCCTCCCCACTCGCCGTTCCATCAACCTCCCGCCGACCTTCCTTCCGACCAAGTCCTTCTCCCACATCTCCCAGAGACCAATCAGGACCATCGGACGACGAGGACGATCCAGGAAGCCCCACCTCGCAGTTCAAAATGGTTTCTTCTCGGGACCGCCTCACCATGAGGAAGGATCACTTAGCCGTCTTCATAACAACGAATCGGGAACCACTTGACACAGGGGCAAGGGAATGCCACGCCCTACTGCAGACCGATGCGTTCCAAAACCTTATGGTCGGCAGGGCACGGCCCATGGAGACGGAAAAATACTGCCTCATTGGACTTCCCATTAAGGTCTCTCCAGCGGATCCTACCCGCATCGAAGACATCAGAGAAGTCTTCTCATCTTTGGCCGAAGTGATTTCGAGCCTCCAATTGACGTCGATCAGCATCTCCCAATTAGAGTTGCACGACGCCCCTTGGCACCTCCTTCGTCGCGCATTGGTGGCGCAATTGCAGAACTTGCCCATACAGGCCACCATTTGCCGGCACGAAGTCCAAGTCCCGCCTCCAGACAGAAGGCAGGCCATCATCCAGGAGCAGCATGCCTCAGCAGTAGGCGGCCACAAAGGGATGTCCAAAACATTCCATCGGATCCGCCACCGCTACTATTGGCCAGGCATGAAAACTGAAATCCAAGACTTTATCAACGCCTGTAAGAGCTGCCAACTAAACAAGCTAACGCGCAATAAGACGCGCCAACCAATGACTCTCACCGATACGCCCAAGAGTGCCTTCGATAAAATATCGATGGATATTCTGGGACCCCTACCGGTCACCCTCCGAGGGAAGAAGTACATCCTTACCATTCAATGTCTCCTCACCAAGTACTCCCTCGCTATCCCCATCTCCGAGGCATCGTCGGTCGATGTGGCGGATGCCCTGGTTAACAACTGTATCTGTCGGTTCGGAGCACCGAACTCCGTTCTTACCGACCAGGGGGCTTGCTTCCTCAGCAGCCTCATGAAACTTATCGCCAAGCGTTTCAAAATCACGCAATGTCAAACCACCGCCTTTCATCCTGAAAGCAACGGTTCTATAGAGCGCTCACATCACGTCTTGGTAGAATATTTAAAGCATTATGTTAACTCGCGCGACTGGGATCAATGGTTAGACCTCGCGACCTTCTCGTATAATACTAGCGTACACGAGGGGACTCGCTTTACTCCTCACGAACTCGTATTTGGGAAACCCGCGCGAGTCCCGTCCAGCGACCCTACACTGTACGACGGTAACAACGAAACGTACGCTGACTACCTCGACCAGTTAAATCACCAGATTAGCCAGACACAGAAATTAGCACGAGAAAACTTATGTAGCGCGAAACAGCGATATAAGAAATACTACGACCGAAAAGTGCGACCACGAACCTTTTCCCCAGGAGATTATGCCTATTTACTAAAGGAGCCGACTCACGGCAAATTCGATGCTCAGTACACGGGTCCGTACCGTATCCTCGATGTACTCGATAACCAAAACGTGCGGATTCAGACGAAGAAAGGGACGAAAGTCGTCCACTCGAACAAGTTAAAATTTGCAAAACACAAACACCTGTAAATAACTAAAGATAAGCACATTTCGTATAGGTTAGTCATATTTTGTACCTTAGAACTAAGTTAGTCAGTAAGTCAACTTTACCACACGCCCAGATAAGGCCCCACTTCCGCCGAAGATAAGGTCTATAAAACGGGCCCTCCGGGACCGAAAAACGCACAGTTCTCTCCAGCAGCCACTCCGGACAACATGCATTCACGATGCCTCATTGCGTTCGTGACTCTCTTCACCACAGCGGCCGCCATCATTGGCTATGACTGTGGCAGCGATCATTTAAACGTAACCACATTCTCACTACTAGACGTCGGACAATGTGACTTCAAGACCAACGAGCCAATCAAGAAAACCGTCCCGATTCAACTACTCCAAATCATTGAGTTTCACGAGACTCATGCCTATCAGTGCAAGGTCATAATTGACCGAACCATCTACCACTGCGGCATGAGTTCACACTCCTCCGTGGTACTCAACGGCAGACGCGAATATCTCCTGGAAGTAACCAGTGACCTCTGTCGACAAATTCAGACAACAGGCATGCTTACTCTCGGCAACACTCACATCGGAGGGTTACGGCCTAACTCGACGGATACACGCAGTATCCTCCTTGCCGGCTCTCTTGCTGCCGACGGAACATGCCACGGGACGGCATATTCGGACGAATTTGGCACCTGGAACGACGTCGTAGTACAAGCTATAGTGCGCTTTACCATCAGAGACTACCTCGCCCCAATCAAGCTCGCAACCGGGTCGATAATATTACGATCTGGACTCCGCTGCCCGGTCAGTGACGGATCGTGCCACGACGCAGATGATGGACACACATTCTGGCTGACGATCCCGGAGGACAGCTGCAAATTTGGGCAGTACGACGTCCTATATGAAGGACCCGCTACCCGCCTGAGTCCTCGAGGAGCAGACAACGGACCTATAATTTATACAGTATCAGCTCAAGATGCAGTTTTCGCCCTAACAAAAACTACGAGTTTCGGAGTCTGCGGATACACAATGATCCGCACTGAACACCCGCGATTACTCATCTTGGAGGCGGCAAAAGGAGAAACATTTCGCGCTCGTGCAAAGGTGTCAGTGTCAAACTTAGACTTATTCGCCTACGTAAACTCAAAGTTCGTATACATCGAGAAGCACATAAAGACACAGTTAGGAAAACTATACCGGGATGTCATCACGCAGAAGTGCGCGCTCGAACGCCAAGTACTCAAAAACGCGCTCGCTCTTGCTCAGGTCGCCCCAGACGAGGTCGCATACGCAATAATGAAGGAACCGGGGTACATGGCAGTGACCGCCGGGGAAGTAATCCACGTAATTAAATGCGTGCCGATCCAGGTCACCCTCCGTAGGACCGAAGAATGCTATCGCGAACTCCCGGTCACCCATCGCAACCAGTCATTTTTCGTTACCCCGAAGACTCGGATTCTCAGTAAGCATGGATCACAGCGGAATTGCAACGAACTCCTGCCTGTAATGTTCCGCACCAGTAGCCTCTGGTACAGGCTCCTTCCGAAGCCAATTGAGAGCAAGGAGCCTCAAACCATACAGCCTCTTACCAAACCAAAATGGAAATACGTAGATCCCGGAAATCTGGCCACATCGGGTATCTATACACAGGAGGACATTCAGAAGTTACGGGACCACATAATGTTCCCGATGGAACGTCCCGCCATGCTCAATAATTTAGCACGCGGAGCAATGGGCCACCCAATTCCATCAGGGAGCGTCAAACTCTACAACCTTCTAGACGAAGACTCTCTGGAGAAAATCGCCAAGAGCACCGGAGAACGAATATGGTCCGGATTTATCACCTTCGGCTCCGCCAGCGCCGGTGTTCTTGCTCTTTGTGTAATCGTGAGAGCCATCAAGCTGGTCGTGGATACTATCATTCACGGCTACGCTCTCCATTCAATCTACGGATGGAGTCTACACATCCTCGGAGCCATCTGGTCTTCACTCACCAACCTGCTGGTCCATTTGGGCACTCGACCTCCAGAGACCACGCAGAGCAACATCGAAGAAGGAACCACGGAGAAGCCCTCACCGAAGGAAGACATCCCTCTCGAGAATCTTACCTCCGAGCCACATCAACAATACCCTGCGCTTAGTCGGATGTTCTCCAAAGCCTAACAGAAATTTGCTCGTTGCACCTCAAATTTCTTGTTCTAAGGGGGGAGGTGTGACATCCGACGAACCTTTTTCTCTTTTAACATATAAATATCGTATACTTACCTTAAGGAACTGTATTACACTTACCTATTATACTTACCAATTATAGTTACTACGAACTTACCTATAGAACCTCAGATAGAGTATTGATACGTTAACCACCTGCAGTATCCGATAACTCGAGCAGTAGATTAGCACCTGCAGTATCCGATAACTCGAGCAGTAGATAAGCACCTGCAGTATCCGATAACCCGAGCAGTAGATAAGCACCTGCAGTATCCGATAACTCGAGCAGTAGATTAGCACCTGCAGTATCCGATAACCCGAGCAGTAGATAAGCACCTGCAGTATCCGATAACTCGAGCAGTAGATAAGCACCTGCAGTCTCGCCGTGAGACTGCTGACAGCAAAGCGTGAGAACAAGCGCCGAGTGGGAGTCCCCCACCACCGCTCGCGCTCTCTCATTGGCTGCCCCTTCCACGCGGAGCCGCGTCGCGAAGTGGGGACCGAGCTCACGAGCTCCAGAGAGCCAGCCGCAGATTCAGTTCACGTCTTAGAGTTCACGTCGGGCAGTCCACATTGAGAGTTCACATCGAGAGTTCAACCAGCCAACACGTATCTTCCAGAGTCAGTCTCTGGACCACTTCCAGTTCTGTCAATCACGAGTCTTAACCGTTCGATAGCTCTAAACCTCGAAGTCTTGTACTTTCGCGATCCTGTATTTTACACCGTTCGTCCTCGCGCTGCGTCCTCCTGAGCGGAGATCCTTTCCGGCGTGCGAACCAAACTCTGTGTAACAATATATCGCAAGTATTGGGAATTCAAGTGTTTTCATTCTTCCTTCATTCGAACCACGACTCAATCGTGTCTCCGACCAGCAATTCGTCTCAGGAACTCTTGCTCTCCCAAGATCTCGACATTTATCCTTTCCCGACAAGATCATCCGGTGCAGGCAGGACTTATGCACGTTTGATCTCCAATTCTCCGCATCCTTTCACGCCTTCTTCTATACGTCTCGCGGTGCAGGCAGGACTTATGCACGCTTGACGTCCCGTGTTTCCAATCCTCGTCCGTGCGTGAAATCCAAGGGGAGAATTACTCGTCGGAAGCCTATCGTCTCATGGCAAAGAAAACGCGTCGCGGAGGTTGGAAATACAACCACTTAAAGTTTCTCCGCTCCACGCACAAACCAGCCGGCTCGTGCACTTTGCTCGGGATTTGTGCTGTACCTACGGTTCTGTCAGACGAAATCCTTGTGGACAAGATCAACGTCGTTCGTTCTCTCGCGACCGAAACTCAGTCAGCTCCATCGCAGCCTCCCAGCCAACCACAACCACAGGGTCTCGACCTACCTGGATTCACCGACGAAGAGATTGCCCGCAAGATCCGCCGCCTGAGCGTCAAACTGCAATCACTCTTCGGGGAGGACCACGACCCTATACCACTGCCAGCCAAAAGCCAAGCGACTGTATCCTTGCCTACGGAGATCTAGGTCTTCAAGGGCAAAACAAATAAAAACAATCACGTCTGCAGGAGTGGTGAGTTCGAAAGTTCTTTATTTTTTTGAACGCGCCATTTCGGGACGTGACAATGCCACAAACGCAATCTCGACACTGAAACGTCCGATTCTCATTCACGAACGCTTAAATCGCGTGGTTTGACGTGAAAAGACGAACGGAACACAGTCCTAAAACGCAGGAACAACCGCGGGCGCAGGAATCGCAATAGAATCGGAGTTTATCGCTTTATTATGCCACAAACGCAATCTCCTCACTGAAACGTCCGATTCTCATTCACGAACGCTCAAATCGCGTGGTTTGACGTGAAAAGACGAACAGAACACAGTCCTAACACGCAGGAACAACCGCGGACTCAGGAATCGCAATAGAATCGGAGTTTATCGCTTTATTGGACCACAAACGCAATCTCCTCACTGAAACGTCCGATTCTCATTCACGAACGCTGAAATCGCGTGGTTCGACGTCAAAAGACGAACGGAACACGATCCTAACACGCAGGAACAACCGCGGACTCAGGAATCGCAATAGAATCGGAGTTTATCGCTTTATTAGGCCACAAACGCAATCTCCTCACTGAAAAGTCCGATTCTCATTCACGAACGCTCAAATCGCGTGGTTTGACGTGAAAAGACGAACGGAACACAGTCCTAAAACGCAGGAACAACCGCGGGCGCAGGAATCGCAATAGAATCGGAGTTTATCGCTTTATTAAGCCACAAACGCAATCTCCTCACTGAAAAGTCCGATTCTCATTCACGAACGCTCAAATCGCGTGGTTTGACGTGAAAAGACGAACGGAACACAGTCCTAAAACGCAGGAACAACCGCGGACTCAGGAATCGCAATAGAATCGGAGTTTATCGCTTTATTAGGCCACAAGCGCAATCTCCTCACTGAAAAGTCCGATTCTCATTCACGAACGCTCAAATCGCGTGGTTTGACGTGAAAAGACGAACGGAACACAGTCCTAAAACGCAGGAACAACCGCGGGCGCAGGAATCGCAATAGAATCGGAGTTTATCGCTTTATTAGGCCACAAACGCAATCTCCTCACTGAAACGTCCGATTCTCATTCACGAACGCTCAAATCGCGTGGTTTGACGTGAAAAGACGAACAGAACACAGTCCTAACACGCAGGAACAACCGCGGACTCAGGAATCGCAATAGAATCGGAGTTTATCGCTTTATTAGGCCACAAACGCAATCTCCTCACTGAAACGTCCGATTCTCATTCACGAACGCTCAAATCACGTGGTTTGACGTGAAAAGACGAACAGAACACAGTCCTAAAACGCAGGAACAACCGCGGGCTCAGGAATCGCAATAGAATCGGAGTTTATCGCTTTATTATGCCACAAACGCAATCTCCTCACTGAAAAGTCCGATTCTCATTCACGAACGCTCAAATCGCGTGGTTTGACGTGAAAAGACGAACGGAACACAGTCCTAAAACGCAGGAACAACCGCGGGCGCAGGAATCGCAATAGAATCGGAGTTTATCGCTTTATTAGGCCACAAACGCAATCTCCTCACTGAAAAGTCCGATTCTCATTCACGAACGCTCAAATCGCGTGGTTTGACGTGAAAAGACGAACGGAACACAGTCCTAAAACGCAGGAACAACCGCGGACTCAGGAATCGCAATAGAATCGGAGTTTATCGCTTTATTAGGCCACAAACGCAATCTCCTCACTGAAAAGTCCGATTCTCATTCACGAACGCTCAAATCGCGTGGTTTGACGTGAAAAGACGAACGGAACACAGTCCTAAAACGCAGGAACAACCGCGGGCGCAGGAATCGCAATAGAATCGGAGTTTATCGCTTTATTGGACCACAAACGCAATCTCCTCACTGAAACGTCCGATTCTCATTCACGAACGCTCAAATCGCGTGGTTCGACGTCAAAAGACGAACGGAACACGATCCTAACACGCAGGAACAACCGCGGACTCAGGAATCGCAATAGAATCGGAGTTTATCGCTTTATTATGCCACAAACGCAATCTCCTCACTGAAAAGTCCGATTCTCATTCACGAACGCTCAAATCGCGTGGTTTGACGTGAAAAGACGAACGGAACACAGTCCTAAAACGCAGGAACAACCGCGGGCGCAGGAATCGCAATAGAATCGGAGTTTATCGCTTTATTAGGCCACAAACGCAATCTCCTCACTGAAAAGTCCGATTCTCATTCACGAACGCTCAAATCGCGTGGTTTGACGTGAAAAGACGAACGGAACACAGTCCTAAAACGCAGGAACAACCGCGGGCGCAGGACTCGCAATAGAATCGGAGTTTATCGCTTTATTATGCCACAAACGCAATCTCCTCACTGAAACGTCCGATTCTCATTCACGCCCGCTCAAATCGCGTGGTTTGACGTGAAAAGACAAACGGAACACGGTCCTAACACGCACGAACAACCGCGGACTCAGGAATCGCAATAGAATCGGAGTTTATCGCTTTATTATGCCACAAACGCAATCTCCTCACTGAAACGTCCGATTCTCATTCACGAACGCTCAAATCGCGTGGTTTGACGCGAAAAGACGAACGGAACACAGTCCTAACACGCAGGAACAACCGCGGGCTCAGGAATCGCAATAGAATCGGAGTTTATCGCTTTATTATGCCACAAACGCAATCTCCTCACTGAAACGTCCGATTCTCATTCACGAACGCTCAAATCGCGTGGTTTGACGTGAAAAGACGAACGGAACACGGTCCTAACACGCAGGAACAACCGCGGACTCAGGAATCGCAATAGAATCGGAGTTTATCGCTTTATTAGGCCACAAACGCAACCTCCTCACTGAAAAGTCCGATTCTCATTCACGAACGCTCAAATCGCGTGGTTTGACGTGAAAAGACGAACGGAACACAGTCCTAAAACGCAGGAATGACCGCGGACTCAGGAATCGCAATAGAATCGGAGTTTATCGCTTTATTAGGCCACAAACGCAATCTCCTCACTGAAAAGTCCGATTCTCATTCACGAACGCTCAAATCGCGTGGTTTGACGTGGAAAGACGAACGGAACACAGTCCTAAAACGCAGGAACAACCGCGGACTCAGGAATCGCAATAGAATCGGAGTTTATCGCTTTATTAGGCCACAAACGCAATCTCCTCACTGAAACGTCCGATTCTCATTCACGAACGCTCAAATCGCGTGGTTTGACGTGAAAAGACGAACAGAACACAGTCCTAACACGCAGGAACAACCGCGGACTCAGGAATCGCAATAGAATCGGAGTTTATCGCTTTATTAGACCACAAACGCAATCTCCTCACTGAAACGTCCGATTCTCATTCACGAACGCTCAAATCGCGTGGTTCGACGTCAAAAGACGAACGGAACACGATCCTAACACGCAGGAGCAACCGCGGACTCAGGAATCGCAATAGAATCGGAGTTTATCGCTTTATTAGGCCACAAACGCAATCTCCTCACTGAAAAGTCCGATTCTCATTCACGAACGCTCAAATCGCGTGGTTTGACGTGAAAAGACGAACGGAACACAGTCCTAAAACGCAGGAACAACCGCGGGCGCAGGACTCGCAATAGAATCGGAGTTTATCGCTTTATTATGCCACAAACGCAATCTCCTCACTGAAACGTCCGATTCTCATTCACGCCCGCTCAAATCGCGTAGTTTGACGTGAAAAGACGAACGGAACACGGTCCTAACACGCACGAACAACCGCGGGCGCAGGAATCGCAATAGAATCGGAGTTTATCGCTTTATTATGCCACAAACGCAATCTCCTCACTGAAACGTCCGATTCTCATTCACGAACGCTCAAATCGCGTGGTTTGACGTGAAAAGACGAACGGAACACGGTCCTAACACGCAGGAACAACCGCGGACTCAGGAATCGCAATAGAATCGGAGTTTATCACTTTATTAGGCCACAAACGCAATCTCCTCACTGAAACGTCCGATTCTCATTCACGAACGCTCAAATCGCGTGGTTTGACGTGAAAAGACGAACGGAACACAGTCCTAAAACGCAGGAACAACCGCGGGCGCAGGAATCGCAATAGAATCGGAGTTTATCGCTTTATTATGCCACAAACGCAATCTCCTCACTGAAAAGTCCGATTCTCATTCACGAACGCTCAAATCGCCTGGTTTGACGTGAAAAGACGAACGGAACACAGTCCTAACACGCAGGAACAACCGCGGACTCAGGAATCGCAATAGAATCGGAGTTTATCGCTTTATTAGGCCACAAACGCAATCTCCTCACTGAAACGTCCGATTCTCATTCACGAACGCTCAAATCACGTGGTTTGACGTGAAAAGACGAACGGAACACAGTCCTAAAACGCAGGAACAACCGCGGGCTCAGGAATCGCAATAGAATCGGAGTTTATCGCTTTATTATGCCACAAACGCAATCTCGACACTGAAACGTCCGATTCTCATTCACGAACGCTCAAATTGCGTGGTTCGACGTCAAAAGACGAACGGAACACGGTTCTAACACGCAGGAACAACCGCGGACTCAGGAATCGCAATAGAATCAGAGTTTATCGCTTTATTAGGCCACAAACGCAATCTCCTCACTGAAAAGTCCGATTCTCATTCACGAACGCTCAAATCGCGTGGTTTGACGTGAAAAGACGAACGGAACACAGTCCTAAAACGCAGGAACAACCGCGGGCGCAGGAATCGCAATAGAATCGGAGTTTATCGCTTTATTATGCCACAAACGCAATCTCCTCACTGAAACGTCCGATTCTCATTCACGAACGCTCAAATCGCGTGGTTTGACGTGAAAAGACGAACGGAACACAGTCCTAAAACGCAGGAACAACCGCGGGCGCAGGAATCGCAATAGAATCGGAGTTTATCGCTTTATTATGCCACAAACGCAATCTCGACACTGAAACGTCCGATTCTCATTCACGAACGCTCAAATCGCGTGGTTCGACGTCAAAAGACGAACGGAACACGGTCCTAACACGCAGGAACAACCGCGGACTCAGGAATCGCAATAGAATCGGAGTTTATCGCTTTATTAGGCCACAAACGCAATCTCCTCGCTGAAAAGTCCGATTCTCATTCGCGAACGCTCAAATCGCGTGGTTTGACGTGAAAAGACGAACGGAACACAGTCCTAACACGCAGGAACAACCGCGGACTCAGGAATCGCAATAGAATCGGAGTTTATCGCTTTATTGGACCACAAACGCAATCTCCTCACTGAAACGTCCGATTCTCATTCACGAACGCTCAAATCGCGTGGTTCGACGTCAAAAGACGAACGGAACACGATCCTAACACGCAGGAACAACCGCGGACTCAGGAATCGCAATAGAATCGGAGTTTATCGCTTTATTATGCCACAAACGCAATCTCCTCACTGAAAAGTCCGATTCTCATTCACGAACGCTCAAATCGCGTGGTTTGACGTGAAAAGACGAACGGAACACAGTCCTAAAACGCAGGAACAACCGCGGGCGCAGGAATCGCAATAGAATCGGAGTTTATCGCTTTATTAGGCCACAAACGCAATCTCCTCACTGAAAAGTCCGATTCTCATTCACGAACGCTCAAATCGCGTGGTTTGACGTGAAAAGACGAACGGAACACAGTCCTAAAACGCAGGAACAACCGCGGGCGCAGGACTCGCAATAGAATCGGAGTTTATCGCTTTATTATGCCACAAACGCAATCTCCTCACTGAAACGTCCGATTCTCATTCACGCCCGCTCAAATCACGTGGTTTGACGTGAAAAGACGAACAGAACACAGTCCTAACACGCAGGAACAACCGCGGGCTCAGGAATCGCAATAGAATCGGAGTTTATCGCTTTATTATGCCACAAACGCAATCTCCTCACTGAAACGTCCGATTCTCATTCACGAACGCTCAAATCGCGTGGTTTGACGCGAAAAGACGAACGGAACACAGTCCTAACACGCAGGAACAACCGCGGGCTCAGGAATCGCAATAGAATCGGAGTTTATCGCTTTATTATGCCACAAACGCAATCTCCTCACTGAAACGTCCGATTCTCATTCACGAACGCTCAAATCGCGTGGTTTGACGTGAAAAGACGAACGGAACACAGTCCTAAAACGCAGGAACAACCGCGGGCGCAGGAATCGCAATAGAATCGGAGTTTATCGCTTTATTAGGCCACAAACGCAATCTCCTCACTGAAAAGTCCGATTCTCATTCACGAACGCTCAAATCGCGTGGTTTGACGTGAAAAGACGAACGGAACACAGTCCTAAAACGCAGGAACAACCGCGGGCGCAGGACTCGCAATAGAATCGGAGTTTATCGCTTTATTATGCCACAAACGCAATCTCCTCACTGAAACGTCCGATTCTCATTCACGCCCGCTCAAATCACGTGGTTTGACGTGAAAAGACGAACAGAACACAGTCCTAACACGCAGGAACAACCGCGGGCTCAGGAATCGCAATAGAATCGGAGTTTATCGCTTTATTATGCCACAAACGCAATCTCCTCACTGAAACGTCCGATTCTCATTCACGAACGCTCAAATCGCGTGGTTTGACGCGAAAAGACGAACGGAACACAGTCCTAACACGCAGGAACAACCGCGGGCTCAGGAATCGCAATAGAATCGGAGTTTATCGCTTTATTATGCCACAAACGCAATCTCCTCACTGAAACGTCCGATTCTCATTCACGAACGCTCAAATCGCGTGGTTTGACGTGAAAAGACGAACGGAACACGGTCCTAACACGCAGGAACAACCGCGGACTCAGGAATCGCAATAGAATCGGAGTTTATCGCTTTATTAGGCCACAAACGCAATCTCCTCACTGAAAAGTCCGATTCTCATTCACGAACGCTCAAATCGCGTGGTTTGACGTGAAAAGACGAACGGAACACAGTCCTAAAACGCAGGAATGACCGCGGACTCAGGAATCGCAATAGAATCGGAGTTTATCGCTTTATTAGGCCACAAACGCAATCTCCTCACTGAAAAGTCCGATTCTCATTCACGAACGCTCAAATCGCGTGGTTTGACGTGGAAAGACGAACGGAACACAGTCCTAAAACGCAGGAACAACCGCGGACTCAGGAATCGCAATAGAATCGGAGTTTATCGCTTTATTAGGCCACAAACGCAATCTCCTCACTGAAACGTCCGATTCTCATTCACGAACGCTCAAATCGCGTGGTTTGACGTGAAAAGACGAACAGAACACAGTCCTAACACGCAGGAACAACCGCGGACTCAGGAATCGCAATAGAATCGGAGTTTATCGCTTTATTAGACCACAAACGCAATCTCCTCACTGAAACGTCCGATTCTCATTCACGAACGCTCAAATCGCGTGGTTCGACGTCAAAAGACGAACGGAACACGATCCTAACACGCAGGAGCAACCGCGGACTCAGGAATCGCAATAGAATCGGAGTTTATCGCTTTATTAGGCCACAAACGCAATCTCCTCACTGAAAAGTCCGATTCTCATTCACGAACGCTCAAATCGCGTGGTTTGACGTGAAAAGACGAACGGAACACAGTCCTAAAACGCAGGAACAACCGCGGGCGCAGGACTCGCAATAGAATCGGAGTTTATCGCTTTATTATGCCACAAACGCAATCTCCTCACTGAAACGTCCGATTCTCATTCACGCCCGCTCAAATCGCGTGGTTTGACGTGAAAAGACGAACGGAACACGGTCCTAACACGCACGAACAACCGCGGGCGCAGGAATCGCAATAGAATCGGAGTTTATCGCTTTATTATGCCACAAACGCAATCTCCTCACTGAAACGTCCGATTCTCATTCACGAACGCTCAAATCGCGTGGTTTGACGTGAAAAGACGAACGGAACACGGTCCTAACACGCAGGAACAACCGCGGACTCAGGAATCGCAATAGAATCGGAGTTTATCACTTTATTAGGCCACAAACGCAATCTCCTCACTGAAACGTCCGATTCTCATTCACGAACGCTCAAATCGCGTGGTTTGACGTGAAAAGACGAACGGAACACAGTCCTAAAACGCAGGAACAACCGCGGGCGCAGGAATCGCAATAGAATCGGAGTTTATCGCTTTATTATGCCACAAACGCAATCTCCTCACTGAAAAGTCCGATTCTCATTCACGAACGCTCAAATCGCGTGGTTTGACGTGAAAAGACGAACGGAACACAGTCCTAACACGCAGGAACAACCGCGGACTCAGGAATCGCAATAGAATCGGAGTTTATCGCTTTATTAGGCCACAAACGCAATCTCCTCACTGAAACGTCCCATTCTCATTCACGAACGCTCAAATCACGTGGTTTGACGTGAAAAGACGAACGGAACACAGTCCTAAAACGCAGGAACAACCGCGGGCTCAGGAATCGCAATAGAATCGGAGTTTATCGCTTTATTATGCCACAAACGCAATCTCGACACTGAAACGTCCGATTCTCATTCACGAACGCTCAAATCGACTGGTTCGACGTCAAAAGACGAACGGAACACGGTTCTAACACGCAGGAACAACCGCGGACTCAGGAATCGCAATAGAATCAGAGTTTATCGCTTTATTAGGCCACAAACGCAATCTCCTCACTGAAAAGTCCGATTCTCATTCACGAACGCTCAAATCGCGTGGTTTGACGTGAAAAGACGAACGGAACACAGTCCTAAAACGCAGGAACAACCGCGGGCGCAGGAATCGCAATAGAATCGGAGTTTATCGCTTTATTATGCCACAAACGCAATCTCCTCACTGAAACGTCCGATTCTCATTCACGAACGCTCAAATCGCGTGGTTTGACGTGAAAAGACGAACGGAACACAGTCCTAAAACGCAGGAACAACCGCGGGCGCAGGAATCGCAATAGAATCGGAGTTTATCGCTTTATTATGCCACAAACGCAATCTCGACACTGAAACGTCCGATTCTCATTCACGAACGCTCAAATCGCGTGGTTCGACGTCAAAAGACGAACGGAACACGGTCCTAACACGCAGGAACAACCGCGGACTCAGGAATCGCAATAGAATCGGAGTTTATCGCTTTATTAGGCCACAAACGCAATCTCCTCGCTGAAAAGTCCGATTCTCATTCGCGAACGCTCAAATCGCGTGGTTTGACGTGAAAAGACGAACGGAACACAGTCCTAACACGCAGGAACAACCGCGGACTCAGGAATCGCAATAGAATCGGAGTTTATCGCTTTATTAGGCCACAAACGCAATCTCCTCACTGAAACGTCCGATTCTCATTCACGAACGCTCAAATCACGTGGTTTGACGTGAAAAGACGAACGGAACACAGTCCGAAAACGCAGGAACAACCGCGGGCTCAGGAATCGCAATAGAATCGGAGTTTATCGCTTTATTAGGCCACAAACGCAATCTCCTCACTGAAAAGTCCGATTCTCATTCACGAACGCTCAAATCGCGTGGTTTGACGTGAAAAGACGAACGGAACACGGTCCTAACACGCAGGAACAACCGCGGACTCAGGAATCGCAATAGAATCGGAGTTTATCGCTTTATTAGGCCACAAACGCAACCTCCTCACTGAAAAGTCCGATTCTCATTCACGAACGCTCAAATCGCGTGGTTTGACGTGAAAAGACGAACGGAACACAGTCCTAAAACGCAGGAATGACCGCGGACTCAGGAATCGCAATAGAATCGGAGTTTATCGCTTTATTAGGCCACAAACGCAATCTCCTCACTGAAAAGTCCGATTCTCATTCACGAACGCTCAAATCGCGTGGTTTGACGTGGAAAGACGAACGGAACACAGTCCTAAAACGCAGGAACAACCGCGGACTCAGGAATCGCAATAGAATCGGAGTTTATCGCTTTATTAGGCCACAAACGCAATCTCCTCACTGAAACGTCCGATTCTCATTCACGAACGCTCAAATCGCGTGGTTTGACGTGAAAAGACGAACAGAACACAGTCCTAACACGCAGGAACAACCGCGGACTCAGGAATCGCAATAGAATCGGAGTTTATCGCTTTATTAGACCACAAACGCAATCTCCTCACTGAAACGTCCGATTCTCATTCACGAACGCTCAAATCGCGTGGTTCGACGTCAAAAGACGAACGGAACACGATCCTAACACGCAGGAGCAACCGCGGACTCAGGAATCGCAATAGAATCGGAGTTTATCGCTTTATTAGGCCACAAACGCAATCTCCTCACTGAAAAGTCCGATTCTCATTCACGAACGCTCAAATCGCGTGGTTTGACGTGAAAAGACGAACGGAACACAGTCCTAAAACGCAGGAACAACCGCGGGCGCAGGACTCGCAATAGAATCGGAGTTTATCGCTTTATTATGCCACAAACGCAATCTCCTCACTGAAACGTCCGATTCTCATTCACGCCCGCTCAAATCGCGTAGTTTGACGTGAAAAGACGAACGGAACACGGTCCTAACACGCACGAACAACCGCGGGCGCAGGAATCGCAATAGAATCGGAGTTTATCGCTTTATTATGCCACAAACGCAATCTCCTCACTGAAACGTCCGATTCTCATTCACGAACGCTCAAATCGCGTGGTTTGACGTGAAAAGACGAACGGAACACGGTCCTAACACGCAGGAACAACCGCGGACTCAGGAATCGCAATAGAATCGGAGTTTATCACTTTATTAGGCCACAAACGCAATCTCCTCACTGAAACGTCCGATTCTCATTCACGAACGCTCAAATCGCGTGGTTTGACGTGAAAAGACGAACGGAACACAGTCCTAAAACGCAGGAACAACCGCGGGCGCAGGAATCGCAATAGAATCGGAGTTTATCGCTTTATTATGCCACAAACGCAATCTCCTCACTGAAAAGTCCGATTCTCATTCACGAACGCTCAAATCGCCTGGTTTGACGTGAAAAGACGAACGGAACACAGTCCTAACACGCAGGAACAACCGCGGACTCAGGAATCGCAATAGAATCGGAGTTTATCGCTTTATTAGGCCACAAACGCAATCTCCTCACTGAAACGTCCGATTCTCATTCACGAACGCTCAAATCACGTGGTTTGACGTGAAAAGACGAACGGAACACAGTCCTAAAACGCAGGAACAACCGCGGGCTCAGGAATCGCAATAGAATCGGAGTTTATCGCTTTATTATGCCACAAACGCAATCTCGACACTGAAACGTCCGATTCTCATTCACGAACGCTCAAATTGCGTGGTTCGACGTCAAAAGACGAACGGAACACGGTTCTAACACGCAGGAACAACCGCGGACTCAGGAATCGCAATAGAATCAGAGTTTATCGCTTTATTAGGCCACAAACGCAATCTCCTCACTGAAAAGTCCGATTCTCATTCACGAACGCTCAAATCGCGTGGTTTGACGTGAAAAGACGAACGGAACACAGTCCTAAAACGCAGGAACAACCGCGGGCGCAGGAATCGCAATAGAATCGGAGTTTATCGCTTTATTATGCCACAAACGCAATCTCCTCACTGAAACGTCCGATTCTCATTCACGAACGCTCAAATCGCGTGGTTTGACGTGAAAAGACGAACGGAACACAGTCCTAAAACGCAGGAACAACCGCGGGCGCAGGAATCGCAATAGAATCGGAGTTTATCGCTTTATTATGCCACAAACGCAATCTCGACACTGAAACGTCCGATTCTCATTCACGAACGCTCAAATCGCGTGGTTCGACGTCAAAAGACGAACGGAACACGGTCCTAACACGCAGGAACAACCGCGGACTCAGGAATCGCAATAGAATCGGAGTTTATCGCTTTATTAGGCCACAAACGCAATCTCCTCGCTGAAAAGTCCGATTCTCATTCGCGAACGCTCAAATCGCGTGGTTTGACGTGAAAAGACGAACGGAACACAGTCCTAACACGCAGGAACAACCGCGGACTCAGGAATCGCAATAGAATCGGAGTTTATCGCTTTATTGGACCACAAACGCAATCTCCTCACTGAAACGTCCGATTCTCATTCACGAACGCTCAAATCGCGTGGTTCGACGTCAAAAGACGAACGGAACACGATCCTAACACGCAGGAACAACCGCGGACTCAGGAATCGCAATAGAATCGGAGTTTATCGCTTTATTATGCCACAAACGCAATCTCCTCACTGAAAAGTCCGATTCTCATTCACGAACGCTCAAATCGCGTGGTTTGACGTGAAAAGACGAACGGAACACAGTCCTAAAACGCAGGAACAACCGCGGGCGCAGGAATCGCAATAGAATCGGAGTTTATCGCTTTATTAGGCCACAAACGCAATCTCCTCACTGAAAAGTCCGATTCTCATTCACGAACGCTCAAATCGCGTGGTTTGACGTGAAAAGACGAACGGAACACAGTCCTAAAACGCAGGAACAACCGCGGGCGCAGGACTCGCAATAGAATCGGAGTTTATCGCTTTATTATGCCACAAACGCAATCTCCTCACTGAAACGTCCGATTCTCATTCACGCCCGCTCAAATCACGTGGTTTGACGTGAAAAGACGAACAGAACACAGTCCTAACACGCAGGAACAACCGCGGGCTCAGGAATCGCAATAGAATCGGAGTTTATCGCTTTATTATGCCACAAACGCAATCTCCTCACTGAAACGTCCGATTCTCATTCACGAACGCTCAAATCGCGTGGTTTGACGCGAAAAGACGAACGGAACACAGTCCTAACACGCAGGAACAACCGCGGGCTCAGGAATCGCAATAGAATCGGAGTTTATCGCTTTATTATGCCACAAACGCAATCTCCTCACTGAAACGTCCGATTCTCATTCACGAACGCTCAAATCGCGTGGTTTGACGTGAAAAGACGAACGGAACACGGTCCTAACACGCAGGAACAACCGCGGACTCAGGAATCGCAATAGAATCGGAGTTTATCGCTTTATTAGGCCACAAACGCAATCTCCTCACTGAAAAGTCCGATTCTCATTCACGAACGCTCAAATCGCGTGGTTTGACGTGAAAAGACGAACGGAACACAGTCCTAAAACGCAGGAATGACCGCGGACTCAGGAATCGCAATAGAATCGGAGTTTATCGCTTTATTAGGCCACAAACGCAATCTCCTCACTGAAAAGTCCGATTCTCATTCACGAACGCTCAAATCGCGTGGTTTGACGTGGAAAGACGAACGGAACACAGTCCTAAAACGCAGGAACAACCGCGGACTCAGGAATCGCAATAGAATCGGAGTTTATCGCTTTATTAGGCCACAAACGCAATCTCCTCACTGAAACGTCCGATTCTCATTCACGAACGCTCAAATCGCGTGGTTTGACGTGAAAAGACGAACAGAACACAGTCCTAACACGCAGGAACAACCGCGGACTCAGGAATCGCAATAGAATCGGAGTTTATCGCTTTATTAGACCACAAACGCAATCTCCTCACTGAAACGTCCGATTCTCATTCACGAACGCTCAAATCGCGTGGTTCGACGTCAAAAGACGAACGGAACACGATCCTAACACGCAGGAGCAACCGCGGACTCAGGAATCGCAATAGAATCGGAGTTTATCGCTTTATTAGGCCACAAACGCAATCTCCTCACTGAAAAGTCCGATTCTCATTCACGAACGCTCAAATCGCGTGGTTTGACGTGAAAAGACGAACGGAACACAGTCCTAAAACGCAGGAACAACCGCGGGCGCAGGACTCGCAATAGAATCGGAGTTTATCGCTTTATTATGCCACAAACGCAATCTCCTCACTGAAACGTCCGATTCTCATTCACGCCCGCTCAAATCGCGTGGTTTGACGTGAAAAGACGAACGGAACACGGTCCTAACACGCACGAACAACCGCGGGCGCAGGAATCGCAATAGAATCGGAGTTTATCGCTTTATTATGCCACAAACGCAATCTCCTCACTGAAACGTCCGATTCTCATTCACGAACGCTCAAATCGCGTGGTTTGACGTGAAAAGACGAACGGAACACGGTCCTAACACGCAGGAACAACCGCGGACTCAGGAATCGCAATAGAATCGGAGTTTATCACTTTATTAGGCCACAAACGCAATCTCCTCACTGAAACGTCCGATTCTCATTCACGAACGCTCAAATCGCGTGGTTTGACGTGAAAAGACGAACGGAACACAGTCCTAACACGCAGGAACAACCGCGGACTCAGGAATCGCAATAGAATCGGAGTTTATCGCTTTATTAGGCCACAAACGCAATCTCCTCACTGAAACGTCCGATTCTCATTCACGAACGCTCAAATCACGTGGTTTGACGTGAAAAGACGAACGGAACACAGTCCTAAAACGCAGGAACAACCGCGGGCTCAGGAATCGCAATAGAATCGGAGTTTATCGCTTTATTATGCCACAAACGCAATCTCGACACTGAAACGTCCGATTCTCATTCACGAACGCTCAAATCGACTGGTTCGACGTCAAAAGACGAACGGAACACGGTTCTAACACGCAGGAACAACCGCGGACTCAGGAATCGCAATAGAATCAGAGTTTATCGCTTTATTAGGCCACAAACGCAATCTCCTCACTGAAAAGTCCGATTCTCATTCACGAACGCTCAAATCGCGTGGTTTGACGTGAAAAGACGAACGGAACACAGTCCTAAAACGCAGGAACAACCGCGGGCGCAGGAATCGCAATAGAATCGGAGTTTATCGCTTTATTATGCCACAAACGCAATCTCCTCACTGAAACGTCCGATTCTCATTCACGAACGCTCAAATCGCGTGGTTTGACGTGAAAAGACGAACGGAACACAGTCCTAAAACGCAGGAACAACCGCGGGCGCAGGAATCGCAATAGAATCGGAGTTTATCGCTTTATTATGCCACAAACGCAATCTCGACACTGAAACGTCCGATTCTCATTCACGAACGCTCAAATCGCGTGGTTCGACGTCAAAAGACGAACGGAACACGGTCCTAACACGCAGGAACAACCGCGGACTCAGGAATCGCAATAGAATCGGAGTTTATCGCTTTATTAGGCCACAAACGCAATCTCCTCGCTGAAAAGTCCGATTCTCATTCGCGAACGCTCAAATCGCGTGGTTTGACGTGAAAAGACGAACGGAACACAGTCCTAACACGCAGGAACAACCGCGGACTCAGGAATCGCAATAGAATCGGAGTTTATCGCTTTATTAGGCCACAAACGCAATCTCCTCACTGAAACGTCCGATTCTCATTCACGAACGCTCAAATCACGTGGTTTGACGTGAAAAGACGAACGGAACACAGTCCGAAAACGCAGGAACAACCGCGGGCTCAGGAATCGCAATAGAATCGGAGTTTATCGCTTTATTAGGCCACAAACGCAATCTCCTCACTGAAAAGTCCGATTCTCATTCACGAACGCTCAAATCGCGTGGTTTGACGTGAAAAGACGAACCGAACACAGTCCTAACACGCAGGAACAACCGCGGACTCAGGAATCGCAATAGAATCGGAGTTTATCGCTTTATTAGGCCACAAACGCAATCTCCTCACTGAAAAGTCCGATTCTCATTCACGAACGCTCAAATCGCGTGGTTTGACGTGGAAAGACGAACGGAACACAGTCCTAAAACGCAGGAACAACCGCGGACTCAGGAATCGCAATAGAATCGGAGTTTATCGCTTTATTAGACCACAAACGCAATCTCCTCACTGAAAAGTCCGATTCTCATTCACGAACGCTCAAATCGCGTGGTTTGACGTGGAAAGACGAACGGAACACAGTCCTAAAACGCAGGAACAACCGCGGACTCAGGAATCGCAATAGAATCGGAGTTTGTCGCTTTATTAGGCCACAAACGCAATCTCCTCACTGAAACGTCTGATTCTCATTCACGAACGCTCAAATCGCGTGGTTCGACGTCAAAAGACGAACGGAACCCGGTCCTAACACGCAGGAACAACCGCGGGCTCAGGAATCGCAATAGAATCGGAGTTTATCGCTTTATTAGGCCACAAACGCAATCTCCTCACTGAAAAGTCCGATTCTCATTCACGAACGCTCAAATCGCGCGGTTTGACGTGGAAAGACGAACGGAACACAGTCCTAAAACGCAGGAACAACCGCGGGCGCAGGAATCGCAATAGAATCGGAGTTTATCGCTTTATTATGCCACAAACGCAATCTCCTCACTGAAACGTCCGATTCTCATTCACGAACGCTCAAATCGCGTGGTTTGACGTGAAAAGACGAACGGAACACGGTCCTAACACGCAGGAACAACCGCGGACTCAGGAATCGCAATAGAATCGGAGTTTATCGCTTTATTATGCCACAAACGCAATCTCCTCACTGAAACGTCCGATTCTCATTCACGAACGCTCAAATCGCGTGGTTTGACGTGAAAAGACGAACGGAACACGGTCCTAACACGCAGGAACAACCGCGGACTCAGGAATCGCAATAGAATCGGAGTTTATCGCTTTATTAGGCCACAAACGCAATCTCCTCACTGAAAAGTCCGATTCTCATTCACGAACGCTCAAATCGCGTGGTTTGACGTGAAAAGACGAACGGAACACAGTCCTAAAACGCAGGAACAACCGCGGGCGCAGGAATCGCAATAGAATCGGAGTTTATCGCTTTATTATGCCACAAACGCAATCTCCTCACTGAAACGTCCGATTCTCATTCACGAACGCTCAAATCGCGTGGTTTGACGTGAAAAGACGAACGGAACACGGTCCTAACACGCAGGAACAACCGCGGACTCAGGAATCGCAATAGAATCGGAGTTTATCGCTTTATTAGGCCACAAACGCAATCTCCTCACTGAAACGTCCGATTCTCATTCACCAACGCTCAAATCGCGTGGTTTGACGTGAAAAGACGAACAGAACACAGTCCTAACACGCAGGAACAACCGCGGACTCAGGAATCGCAATAGAATCGGAGTTTATCGCTTTATTAGGCCACAAACGCAATCTCCTCACTGAAAAGTCCGATTCTCATTCACGAACGCTCAAATCGCGTGGTTTGACGTGGAAAGACGAACGGAACACAGTCCTAAAACGCAGGAACAACCGCGGACTCAGGAATCGCAATAGAATCGGAGTTTATCGCTTTATTAGGCCACAAACGCAATCTCCTCACTGAAAAGTCCGATTCTCATTCACGAACGCTCAAATCGCGTGGTTTGACGTGAAAAGACGAACGGAACACAGTCCTAACACGCAGGAACAACCGCGGACTCAGGAATCGCAATAGAATCGGAGTTTATCGCTTTATTAGGCCACAAACGCAATCTCCTCACTGAAACGTCCGATTCTCATTCACGAACGCTCAAATCACGTGGTTTGACGTGAAAAGACGAACGGAACACAGTCCTAAAACGCAGGAACAACCGCGGGCTCAGGAATCGCAATAGAATCGGAGTTTATCGCTTTATTATGCCACAAACGCAATCTCGACACTGAAACGTCCGATTCTCATTCACGAACGCTCAAATCGCGTGGTTTGACGTGAAAAGACGAACGGAACACAGTCCTAAAACGCAGGAACAACCGCGGGCGCAGGAATCGCAATAGAATCGGAGTTTATCGCTTTATTATGCCACAAACGCAATCTCCTCACTGAAAAGTCCGATTCTCATTCACGAACGCTCAAATCGCGTG
Organism: Trypoxylon attenuatum; assembly: GCA_963989405.1. Taxonomy (NCBI): domain Eukaryota; kingdom Metazoa; phylum Arthropoda; class Insecta; order Hymenoptera; family Crabronidae; genus Trypoxylon; species Trypoxylon attenuatum. Next base: position 16,187,209 of record OZ022488.1, read on the forward strand.
GTTTGACGCGAAAAGACGAACAGAACACAGTCCTAACACGCAGGAACAACCGCGGACTCAGGAATCGCAATAGAATCGGAGTTTATCGCTTTATTAGGCCACAAACGCAATCTCCTCACTGAAACGTCCGATTCTCATTCACGGACGCTCAAATCGCGTGGTTTGACGTGAAAAGACGAACAGAACACAGTCCTAACACGCAGGAACAACCGCGGACTCAGGAATCGCAATAGAATCGGAGTTTATCGCTTTATTAGACCACAAACGCAATCTCCTCACTGAAACGTCCGATTCTCATTCACGAACGCTCAAATCGCGTGGTTTGACGTGAAAAGACGAACGGAACACAGTCCTAACACGCAGGAACAACCGCGGACTCAGGAATCGCAATAGAATCGGAGTTTATCGCTTTATTAGGCCACAAACGCAATCTCCTCACTGAAACGTCCGATTCTCATTCACGAACGCTCAAATCACGTGGTTTGACGTGAAAAGACGAACGGAACACAGTCCTAAAACGCAGGAACAACCGCGGACTCAGGAATCGCAATAGAATCGGAGTTTATCGCTTTATTAGGCCACAAACGCAATCTCCTGTAACGTCCCACGCAAGTCCCAGTCAATTTTTTTTTCCAAGCGTAAACAAATATCTAACATTAGACTCACAATCCATCGACGCGATCTAGGAAGATCCACAAGGATCTCGAATGCTCTATTGACTCGATCTAGAAAGATCCACAAAGATCTAGAATGTTCTATCGACGCGATCTAGAAAAACCCATAAAGATCTAGAATATTCCATTGACTCAATCTCGAAAGATCCATAAGATCTCGAAAGTTCCACGGGAATATCAAGCATAGTCAGCTCTCGCGAGAGAAACCGTTGACGAATATAGATTAATACGTGCAATCTCTGCAACCGCGAGCGACAAATAACCCGAGCAGTAGATTAGCACCTGCAGTATCCGATAACTCGAACACAATCTCGAAACTTCCACGAGAGTATCAAGTGTAATCCGCTCTCACGAGAGAAACCGCTGACAGATATAGATTAACTCGTGTAATCTCTGCAGCCGCGAACTCGAGCAGTAGATTAGCACCTGCAGTATCCGATAACTCGAGCACAATCTCGAAACTTCCACGAGAGTATCAAGTGTAGTCCGCTCTCACGAGAGAAACCGCTGACGAGATATAGATTAATACGCGCTATCGCGACCGTTAGATAACCACGTGCAGTCTCGCCGCGAGACTGCTGACGACTCACCAAGCGCAGCGTGAGACCGAGCGCCGAGTAGGGACGCCCCCACCACCGCTCGCGCTCTCCCATTGGCTGTCCCCACCGCGCGGACCCGAGTCGCGGAGTAGGGACCGAGGCCTACAAAGCGCGGAGCGCCAGCCGCAGAGTCAGTTCGTTTCGAGAGTTCAACCAGCCAACACGTGTCTTCCTGAGTTAACCAGTCTCTAACTGAATCAAGTCAGTGTATTGTGCCATTACCATCCTGCGAGGACCAAGGGCCTGTCAATCAGTAACCAACGTAAGTCAATTATATTATACCTGTTAGGCCGCGAACTCTCGACGTGACTCCGTGGTGTTGCCACGTAAAATTAAGAATCCCTTTTAACCCTTAGTTACTACGAGATCTAGTTTAGAATTAACACGACTTATTATACTTTCGCGAGTGAATTGACGCGTCTTACTATAATTACGCGAGTGAATTAACGCGATTATAACTATAAATACGCGGGTGGAACTACGCGACTCATCCTCAAGATTATGTGCGACTTGTATAACAACGATACCGAATAGTTAATAAACAGACAATTAAGATGATCTATTTTGTTGAATCCAATCGTGAGACTCGATGTTCACAACACCCGAACGAACAAAGGCGTGATTATCATAGAAAACGTCCGCGATTACAGTGGTCAACACCTCCTATTCCCAAACGATAGCTGAGATGCAGCCGCGAATATTTAGCTCCTCCGCGTGCGCGCTACTCGGTTAATTAGCGACGCTTGGAGCTACGATTAGAATTAGGTTAGATAAATCCTCATTATCCAATTATTATTGCCGCGCCTAGTGCGAGTTCACTCCGACTGTGATCCGCCTAGGATAATTTAGCCCATTTCTCTGCGCGCTATCCGAATATTAGCGATGCTGGGGCTACGACTAACGTCAATCCTTCCATTTCCCATGCCTGAACAGGATTCCAATCAAAACCACCCTAATCATGGCACCGCGAGATCATGGCAACCGGGCCGACGAGAATACCAGGCGACGACGCAGCCATAGAGCAGGCCGTAGCGTACGAGCCTATTGGGCCCGATTAGAGGAGCGCCAGCGCCTTCACCGAGAGCAGCAAGCGCGGCGCGAGTTCCGCCAGCGAGTACGGGAATGCGTGGATGAGGTTACGTGGGAGTTCCACCAGCGTATGGCCAGGGCGTATCGAGACCCGTATACTGGCCAATCCGAGCGTCGAACCTTCAACCGCACTCACCCCGATCCATGGGCCAACCCCTACGAGGGCCGCCGACACTGGATGAGCCGTACCCATGTCTCCACGGCCAATCCCAGCGAGATTAATTATGCACCGCGCTCCGATATCGAGCTACCGGAGCACGCGTTTTCCCCATGTGCCTCTCCGGCACCCCCGACGAAGATCGAGGACGACCCTCGTCCGGAGCCAATCACCACCGCGCCCGAACCAGCACCATTGATCCCTCCGATCAGTCCTCCGGAGCCAGTTATCACTGCGCCCGAACCAGAGCCAGTGGTCTTCCCAACCACTCCGGAACAACCCATCATTTCCCGCGCCTCTCCGAATAGCCGTCTCGCCGCGGACGAGACGCCGCTCAATCCTCCCATCGAGGTGATCGATTTGTCTAGCGACGACGAGGAGGAGCCCCCTTCAGGAGCTCATCCCCATATACCCGACCAAACACCTACGGCGCAACCGGGTTTAGATCCACCCCCGTACCCCACATTCTCGGGGCTCTATTATGTCCCAGTACCCGGGGTCAACCATGACCAACCGCCCACGTTGTTTGTCAACGACCCCCGAGTCTCGGAGCTCATCAGTTCAGCTACCCATCACACGTTAGAGTTCGTCCCTCCGCCTTCGACGGTAGTGATCACCGAATTATAATCGAGCGGCTTAGACTTAATTCTATATACTTACCTTTTGTACTCACCTTTATATTCACCTTTTATACTTACCTTTCATACTGTATTCATTTATATGCTCACCTCATTATGATTGACTTTGTATACCTATTCATATACTTACCTTTATTACTTACCTTTGTTACTTAGCTTAATACACGTATTTACCCACATAGTTATCGCCGTATGATCGTTCATTAAAACACTTACCTCTAACATTGCACGCTCAATACATCATGGATCTCGTAGAACTAAGGCGACCCCATCACATCCTGTCCCCCACTCCAGACACTCCTTAGGTAAGCGACAGTTCCTCAGCGCAGATCTCGGACACCTGAAATAGGTAGGTCGTGCTTTAGTCTTTTCCTCGCCGCGACAGCGCCTCGTCCCAGGGTAGAGTTCCGAGTATTCAACTGACCCGAAAAGAGGCATAATCTGGGGGCTACCGCCGCCGGGGATCAGAGCGATAGATTGGTGACGGCTCGCCGTCCCATTAATCGACCATCCTCAGGACATAACACTCCTCACTGAAAAGTCCGATTCTCATTCACGGACGCTCAAATCGCGTGGTTTGACGTGAAAAGACGAACGGAACACGGTCCTAACACGCAGGAACAACCGCGGACTCAGGAGTCGCAATAGAATCGGAGTTTATCGCTTTATTAGGCCACAAACGCAATCTCGACACTGAAACGTCCGATTCTCATTCACGAACGCTCAAATCGCGTGGTTCGACGTCAAAAGACGAACGGAACCCGGTCCTAACACGCAGGAACAACCGCGGACTCAGGAATCGCAATAGAATCGGAGTTTATCGCTTTATTATGCCACAAACGCAATCTCCTCACTGAAACGTCCGATTCTCATTCAGGAACGCTCAAATCGCGTGGTTTGACGTGAAAAGACGAACGGAACACAGTCCTAAAACGCAGGAACAACCGCGGGCGCAGGAATCGCAATAGAATCGGAGTTTATCGCTTTATTATGCCACAAACGCAATCTCGACACTGAAACGTCCGATTCTCATTCACGAACGCTCAAATCGCGTGGTTCGACGTCAAAAGACGAACGGAACACGGTCCTAACACGCAGGAACAACCGCGGACTCAGGAATCGCAATAGAATCGGAGTTTATCGCTTTATTAGGCCACAAACGCAATCTCCTCGCTGAAAAGTCCGATTCTCATTCACGAACGCTCAAATCGCGTGGTTTGACGTGAAAAGGCGAACGGAACACAGTCCTAACACGCAGGAACAACCGCGGACTCAGGAATCGCAATAGAATCGGAGTTTATCGCTTTATTAGGCCACAAACGCAATCTCCTCACTGAAACGTCCGATTCTCATTCACGAACGCTCAAATCACGTGGTTTGACGTGAAAAGACGAACGGAACACAGTCCGAAAACGCAGGAACAACCGCGGGCTCAGGAATCGCAATAGAATCGGAGTTTATCGCTTTATTAGGCCACAAACGCAATCTACTCACTGAAAAGTCCGATTCTCATTCACGAACGCTCAAATCGCGTGGTTTGACGTGAAAAGACGAACCGAACACAGTCCTAACACGCAGGAACAACCGCGGACTCAGGAATCGCAATAGAATCGGAGTTTATCGCTTTATTAGGCCACAAACGCAATCTCCTCACTGAAAAGTCCGATTCTCATTCACGGACGCTCAAGTCGCGTGGTTTGACGTGAAAAGACGAACAGAACACAGTCCTAACACGCAGGAACAACCGCGGACTCAGGAATCGCAATAGAATCGGAGTTTATCGCTTTATTAGACCACAAACGCAATCTCCTCACTGAAAAGTCCGATTCTCATTCACGAACGCTCAAATCGCGTGGTTTGACGTGGAAAGACGAACGGAACACAGTCCTAAAACGCAGGAACAACCGCGGACTCAGGAATCGCAATAGAATCGGAGTTTATCGCTTTATTAGGCCACAAACGCAATCTCCTCACTGGAAAGTCCGATTCTCATTCACGAACGCTCAAATCGCGTGGTTTGACGTGAAAAGACGAACGGAACACAGTCCTAACACGCAGGAACAACCGCGGACTCAGGAATCGCAATAGAATCGGAGTTTATCGCTTTATTAGGCCACAAACGCAATCTCGACACTGAAACGTCCGATTCTCATTCACGAACGCTCAAATCGCGTGGTTCGACGTCAAAAGACGAACGGAACCCGGTCCTAACACGCAGGAACAACCGCGGACTCAGGAATCGCAATAGAATCGGAGTTTATCGCTTTATTATGCCACAAACGCAATCTCCTCACTGAAACGTCCGATTCTCATTCACGAACGCTCAAATCGCGTGGTTTGACGTGAAAAGACGAACGGAACACGGTCCTAACACGCAGGAACAACCGCGGACTCAGGAATCGCAATAGAATCGGAGTTTATCGCTTTATTAGGCCACAAACGCAATCTCCTCACTGAAAAGTCCGATTCTCATTCACGAACGCTCAAATCGCGTGGTTTGACGTGAAAAGACGAACGGAACACAGTCCTAAAACGCAGGAACAACCGCGGGCGCAGGAATCGCAATAGAATCGGAGTTTATCGCTTTATTATGCCACAAACGCAATCTCCTCACTGAAACGTCCGATTCTCATTCACGAACGCTCAAATCGCGTGGTTTGACGTGAAAAGACGAACGGAACACGGTCCTAACACGCAGGAACAACCGCGGACTCAGGAATCGCAATAGAATCGGAGTTTATCGCTTTATTATGCCACAAACGCAATCTCCTCACTGAAACGTCCGATTCTCATTCACGAACGCTCAAATCGCGTGGTTTGACGTGAAAAGACGAACGGAACACGGTCCTAACACGCAGGAACAACCGCGGACTCAGGAATCGCAATAGAATCGGAGTTTATCGCTTTATTAGGCCACAAACGCAATCTCCTCACTGAAAAGTCCGATTCTCATTCACGAACGCTCAAATCGCGTGGTTTGACGTGAAAAGACGAACGGAACACAGTCCTAAAACGCAGGAACAACCGCGGGCGCAGGAATCGCAATAGAATCGGAGTTTATCGCTTTATTAGACCACAAACGCAATCTCCTCACTGAAACGTCCGATTCTCATTCACGAACGCTCAAATCGCGTGGTTCGACGTTAAAAGACGAACGGAACACGGTCCTAACACGCAGGAACAACCGCGGACTCAGGAATCGCAATAGAATCGGAGTTTATCGCTTTATTAGGCCACAAACGCAATCTCCTCACTGAAAAGTCCGATTCTCATTCACGAACGCTCAAATCGCGTGGTTTGACGTGAAAAGACGAACGGAACACAGTCCTAACGCGCAGGAACAACCGCGGACTCAGGAATCGCAATAGAATCGGAGTTTATCGCTTTATTATGCCACAAACGCAATCTCCTCACTGAAACGTCCGATTCTCATTCACGAACGCTCAAATCGCGTGGTTTGACGTGAAAAGACGAACGGAACACGGTCCTAACACGCAGGAACAACCGCGGACTCAGGAATCGCAATAGAATCGGAGTTTATCGCTTTATTAGGCCACAAACGCAATCTCCTCACTGAAAAGTCCGATTCTCATTCACGAACGCTCAAATCGCGTGGTTTGACGTGAAAAGACGAACGGAACACAGTCCTAAAACGCAGGAACAACCGCGGGCGCAGGAATCGCAATAGAATCGGAGTTTATCGCTTTATTATGCCACAAACGCAATCTCCTCACTGAAACGTCCGATTCTCATTCACGAACGCTCAAATCGCGTGGTTTGACGTGAAAAGACGAACGGAACACGGTCCTAACACGCAGGAACAACCGCGGACTCAGGAATCGCAATAGAATCGGAGTTTATCGCTTTATTAGGCCACAAACGCAATCTCCTCACTGAAAAGTCCGATTCTCATTCACGAACGCTCAAATCGCGTGGTTTGACGTGAAAAGACGAACGGAACACAGTCCTAAAACGCAGGAACAACCGCGGGCGCAGGAATCGCAATAGAATCGGAGTTTATCGCTTTATTAGGCCACAAACGCAATCTCCTCACTGAAACGTCCGATTCTCATTCACAAACGCTCAAATCGCGTGGTTTGACGTCAAAAGACGAACCGAACACAGTCCTAACACGCAGGAACAACCGCGGACTCAGGAATCGCAATAGAATCGGAGTTTATCGCTTTATTAGGCCACAAACGCAATCTCCTCACTGAAAAGTCCGATTCTCATTCACGAACGCTCAAATCGCGCGGTTTGACGTGGAAAGACGAACGGAACACAGTCCTAAAACGCAGGAACAACCGCGGGCGCAGGAATCGCAATAGAATCGGAGTTTATCGCTTTATTATGCCACAAACGCAATCTCCTCACTGAAACGTCCGATTCTCATTCACAAACGCTCAAATCGCGTGGTTTGACGTGAAAAGACGAACGGAACACGGTCCTAACACGCAGGAACAACCGCGGGCTCAGGAATCGCAATAGAATCGGAGTTTATCGCTTTATTAGGCCACAAACGCAATCTCCTCACTGAAAAGTCCGATTCTCATTCACGAACGCTCAAATCGCGTGGTTTGACGTGAAAAGACGAACAGAACACAGTCCTAACACGCAGGAACAACCGCGGACTCAGGAATCGCAATAGAATCGGAGTTTATCGCTTTATTAGACCACAAACGCAATCTCCTCACTGAAACGTCCGATTCTCATTCACGAACGCTCAAATCGCGTGGTTCGACGTCAAAAGACGAACGGAACACGGTCCTAATGTCACGTCCCGAAATGGCGCGTTCAAAAAAATAAAGAACTTTCGAACTCACCACTCCTGCAGACGTGATTGTTTTTATTTGTTTTGCCCTTGAAGACCTAGATCTCCGTAGGCAAGGATACAGTCGCTTGGCTTTTGGCTGGCAGTGGTATAGGGTCGTGGTCCTCCCCGAAGAGTGATTGCAGTTTGACGCTCAGGCGGCGGATCTTGCGGGCAATCTCTTCGTCGGTGAACCCAGGTAGGTCGAGACCCTGTGGTTGTGGTTGGCTGGGAGGCTGCGATGGAGCTGGTTGAGTTTCGGTCGCGAGAGAACGAACGACGTTGATCTTGTCCACAAGGATTTCGTCTGACAGAACCGTAGGTACAGCACAAATCCCGAGCAAAGTGCACGAGCCGGCTGGTTTGTGCGTGGAGCGGAGAAACTTTAAGTGGTTGTATTTCCAACCTCCGCGACGCGTTTTCTTTGCCATAAGACGATAGGCTTCCGACGAGTAATTCTCCCCTTGGATTTCACGCACGGACGAGGATTGGGAACACGGGACGTCAAGCGTGCATAAGTCCTGCCTGCACCGCGAGACGTATAGAAGAAGGCGTGAAAGGATGCGGAGAATTGGAGATCAAACGTGCATAAGTCCTGCCTGCACCGGATGATCTTGTCGGGAAAGGATAAACGAGAATTGGAGATCAAACGTGCATAAGTCCTGCCTGCACCGGATGATCTTTCCGGGAAAGGATAAACGAGAATTGGAGATCAAACGTGCATAAGTCCTGCCTGCACCGGATGATCTTGTCGGGAAAGGATAAATGTTGAGATTTTGAGAGAGTAAGAGTTCCTGAGACGAATTGCTGGTCGGAGACAGGATTGAGTCGTGGTCCGAATGAAGGAAGAATGAAAACACTTGAATTCCCAATACTTGCGATATATTGTTACACAGAGTTTGGTTCGCACGCCGGAAAGGATCTCCGCTCAGGAGGACGCAGCGCGAGGACGAACGGTGTAAAATACAGGATCGCGAAAGTACAAGACTTCGAGGTTTAGAGCTATCGAACGGTTAAGACTCGTGATTGACAGACCTGGAAGTGGTCCAGAGACTGACTCTGGAAGATACGTGTTGGCTGGTTGAACTCTCGATGTGAACTCTCAATGTGGACTGCCCGACGTGAACTGAATCTGCGGCTGGCTCTCTGGAGTTCGTGAGCTCGGTCCCCACTTCGCGACGCGGCTCCGCGTGGAAGGGGCAGCCAATGAGAGAGCGCGAGCGGTGGTGGGGGACTCCCACTCGGCGCTTGTTCTCACGCTTTGCTGTCAGCAGTCTCACGGCGAGACTGCAGGTGCTTATCTACTGCTCGAGTTATCGGATACTGCAGGTGCTTATCTACTGCTCGGGTTATCGGATACTGCAGGTGCTAATCTACTGCTCGAGTTATCGGATACTGCAGGTGCTTATCTACTGCTCGGGTTATCGGATACTGCAGGTGCTTATCTACTGCTCGAGTTATCGGATACTGCAGGTGCTTATCTACTGCTCGGGTTATCGGATACTGCAGGTGCTAATCTACTGCTCGAGTTATCGGATACTGCAGGTGGTTAACGTATCAATACTCTATCTGAGGTTCTATAGGTAAGTTCGTAGTAACTATAATTGGTAAGTATAATAGGTAAGTGTAATACAGTTCCTTAAGGTAAGTATACGATATTTATATGTTAAAAGTGAAAAGGTTCGTCGGATGTCACACCTCCCCCCTTAGAACAAGAAATTTGAGGTGCAACGAGCAAATTTCTGTTAGGCTTTGGAGAACATCCGACTAAGCGCAGGATACTGCTGATGTGGCTCGGAGGTAAGATTCTCGAGAGGGATGTCTTCCTTCGGTGAGGGCTTCTCCGCCGTGGTTCCTTCATCGATGTTGCTCTGCGTGGTCTCTGGAGGTCGAGTGCCCAAATGGACCAGCAGGTTGGTGAGTGAAGACCAGATGGCTCCGAGGATGTGTAGACTCCATCCGTAGATTGAATGGAGAGCGTAGCCGTGAATGATAGTATCCACGACCAGCTTGATGGCTCTCACGATTACATAAAGAGCAAGAACACCGGCGCTGGCGGAGCCGAAGGTGATAAATCCGGACCATATTCGTTCTCCGGTGCTCTTGGCGATTTTCTCCAGGGAGTCTTCGTCTAGAAGGTTGTAGAGTTTGACGCTCCCTGATGGAATTGGGTGGCCCATTGCTCCGCGTGCTAAATTATTGAGCATGGCGGGACGTTCCATCGGGAACATTATGTGGTCCCGTAACTTCTGAATGTCCTCCTGTGTATAGATACCCGATGTGGCCAGATTTCCGGGATCTACGTATTTCCATTTTGGTTTGGTAAGAGGCTGTATGGTTTGAGGCTCCTTGCTCTCAATTGGCTTCGGAAGGAGCCTGTACCAGAGGCTACTGGTGCGGAACATTACAGGCAGGAGTTCGTTGCAATTCCGCTGTGATCCATGCTTACTGAGAATCCGAGTCTTCGGGGTAACGAAAAATGACTGGTTGCGATGGGTGACCGGGAGTTCGCGATAGCATTCTTCGGTCCTACGGAGGGTGACCTGGATCGGCACGCATTTAATTACGTGGATTACTTCCCCGGCGGTCACTGCCATGTACCCCGGTTCCTTCATTATTGCGTATGCGACCTCGTCTGGGGCGACCTGAGCAAGAGCGAGCGCGTTTTTGAGTACTTGGCGTTCGAGCGCGCACTTCTGCGTGATGACATCCCGGTATAGTTTTCCTAACTGTGTCTTTATGTGCTTCTCGATGTATACGAACTTTGAGTTTACGTAGGCGAATAAGTCTAAGTTTGACACTGACACCTTTGCACGAGCGCGAAATGTTTCTCCTTTTGCCGCCTCCAAGATGAGTAATCGCGGGTGTTCAGTGCGGATCATTGTGTATCCGCAGACTCCGAAACTCGTAGTTTTTGTTAGGGCGAAAACTGCATCTTGAGCTGATACTGTATAAATTATAGGTCCGTTGTCTGCTCCTCGAGGACTCAGGCGGGTAGCGGGTCCTTCATATAGGACGTCGTACTGCCCAAATTTGCAGCTGTCCTCCGGGATCGTCAGCCAGAATGTGTGTCCATCATCTGCGTCGTGGCACGATCCGTCACTGACCGGGCAGCGGAGTCCAGATCGTAATATTATCGACCCGGTTGCGAGCTTGATTGGGGCGAGGTAGTCTCTGATGGTAAAGCGCACTATAGCTTGTACTACGACGTCGTTCCAGGTGCCAAATTCGTCCGAATATGCCGTCCCGTGGCATGTTCCGTCGGCAGCAAGAGAGCCGGCAAGGAGGATACTGCGTGTATCCGTCGAGTTAGGCCGTAACCCTCCGATGTGAGTGTTGCCGAGAGTAAGCATGCCTGTTGTCTGAATTTGTCGACAGAGGTCACTGGTTACTTCCAGGAGATATTCGCGTCTGCCGTTGAGTACCACGGAGGAGTGTGAACTCATGCCGCAGTGGTAGATGGTTCGGTCAATTATGACCTTGCACTGATAGGCATGAGTCTCGTGAAACTCAATGATTTGGAGTAGTTGAATCGGGACGGTTTTCTTGATTGGCTCGTTGGTCTTGAAGTCACATTGTCCGACGTCTAGTAGTGAGAATGTGGTTACGTTTAAATGATCGCTGCCACAGTCATAGCCAATGATGGCGGCCGCTGTGGTGAAGAGAGTCACGAACGCAATGAGGCATCGTGAATGCATGTTGTCCGGAGTGGCTGCTGGAGAGAACTGTGCGTTTTTCGGTCCCGGAGGGCCCGTTTTATAGACCTTATCTTCGGCGGAAGTGGGGCCTTATCTGGGCGTGTGGTAAAGTTGACTTACTGACTAACTTAGTTCTAAGGTACAAAATATGACTAACCTATACGAAATGTGCTTATCTTTAGTTATTTACAGGTGTTTGTGTTTTGCAAATTTTAACTTGTTCGAGTGGACGACTTTCGTCCCTTTCTTCGTCTGAATCCGCACGTTTTGGTTATCGAGTACATCGAGGATACGGTACGGACCCGTGTACTGAGCATCGAATTTGCCGTGAGTCGGCTCCTTTAGTAAATAGGCATAATCTCCTGGGGAAAAGGTTCGTGGTCGCACTTTTCGGTCGTAGTATTTCTTATATCGCTGTTTCGCGCTACATAAGTTTTCTCGTGCTAATTTCTGTGTCTGGCTAATCTGGTGATTTAACTGGTCGAGGTAGTCAGCGTACGTTTCGTTGTTACCGTCGTACAGTGTAGGGTCGCTGGACGGGACTCGCGCGGGTTTCCCAAATACGAGTTCGTGAGGAGTAAAGCGAGTCCCCTCGTGTACGCTAGTATTATACGAGAAGGTCGCGAGGTCTAACCATTGATCCCAGTCGCGCGAGTTAACATAATGCTTTAAATATTCTACCAAGACGTGATGTGAGCGCTCTATAGAACCGTTGCTTTCAGGATGAAAGGCGGTGGTTTGACATTGCGTGATTTTGAAACGCTTGGCGATAAGTTTCATGAGGCTGCTGAGGAAGCAAGCCCCCTGGTCGGTAAGAACGGAGTTCGGTGCTCCGAACCGACAGATACAGTTGTTAACCAGGGCATCCGCCACATCGACCGACGATGCCTCGGAGATGGGGATAGCGAGGGAGTACTTGGTGAGGAGACATTGAATGGTAAGGATGTACTTCTTCCCTCGGAGGGTGACCGGTAGGGGTCCCAGAATATCCATCGATATTTTATCGAAGGCACTCTTGGGCGTATCGGTGAGAGTCATTGGTTGGCGCGTCTTATTGCGCGTTAGCTTGTTTAGTTGGCAGCTCTTACAGGCGTTGATAAAGTCTTGGATTTCAGTTTTCATGCCTGGCCAATAGTAGCGGTGGCGGATCCGATGGAATGTTTTGGACATCCCTTTGTGGCCGCCTACTGCTGAGGCATGCTGCTCCTGGATGATGGCCTGCCTTCTGTCTGGAGGCGGGACTTGGACTTCGTGCCGGCAAATGGTGGCCTGTATGGGCAAGTTCTGCAATTGCGCCACCAATGCGCGACGAAGGAGGTGCCAAGGGGCGTCGTGCAACTCTAATTGGGAGATGCTGATCGACGTCAATTGGAGGCTCGAAATCACTTCGGCCAAAGATGAGAAGACTTCTCTGATGTCTTCGATGCGGGTAGGATCCGCTGGAGAGACCTTAATGGGAAGTCCAATGAGGCAGTATTTTTCCGTCTCCATGGGCCGTGCCCTGCCGACCATAAGGTTTTGGAACGCATCGGTCTGCAGTAGGGCGTGGCATTCCCTTGCCCCTGTGTCAAGTGGTTCCCGATTCGTTGTTATGAAGACGGCTAAGTGATCCTTCCTCATGGTGAGGCGGTCCCGAGAAGAAACCATTTTGAACTGCGAGGTGGGGCTTCCTGGATCGTCCTCGTCGTCCGATGGTCCTGATTGGTCTCTGGGAGATGTGGGAGAAGGACTTGGTCGGAAGGAAGGTCGGCGGGAGGTTCATGGAACGGCGAGTGGGGAGGACTGGCTGTCGCTCGATGATGCGGGCGCTAATGGCAACGCTTGGACCGGATTGCGGGAGAGAGCGTCCGCGTTTAGATTGGTGGTGCCTTTCTTATAAACCACCTTCTATTCAAACTCGGCCAGCTTCAGCCGCCATCTCAGCAACCTCGATGTGGGATCCTTAACACTGTGCATCCACACTAGTGGTTGGTGGTCGGTGAATAGTGTAAATTGGCGGCCGTACAAATAAGGGCGGAAGTGCTGAGCCGCGTATACGATCGCTAGGCACTCCTTTTCGATGGTGGAGTAATTGCGCTCAGCCCCGCAGAGAACTCGCGAGGTGTATGCAATGGGGAGGTCGCGGTCTGCTGGTCCCTGACTTAGCACGGCGCCTATAGCGATGTCTGATGCATCCGTGGTTAGATTAAAAGGTTTAGAGAAATCGGGGTACTGGAGAATAGGCTCTGCGCATAGTAGTTCCCTAAGTTTATCGAAAGCCTCTTGTTGCTCGTTGCCCCAAGAGAATGCTACATTCTTTTTTGTGAGATTTGTCATAGGGCGGGCTAGTCGCGAGAATCCTGGTATGAAACGTCTGTAATAACCGGCGAGGCCCAGAAACTGTTTAATGTTTTTGACGTTTCGTGGGGTCGGAAATTTTCGCACGGCTTCTAGTTTCTTGGGATCCGGACGCACTCCTTGATCGCTAATTACGTGGCCTAGGTACGTTACTTCAGTCCTGAGGAATTCGCACTTGTCGGGCTGCAGGCGGAGGTTTGCGGCACGTAGTCGGTCGCAGAGCTTTTGAAACTTTTGTCGGTGCTCGACCATAGAACTAGCATAGATAACAATGTCGTCTAAATAGACGAATAACTGGGTGCCTTGCAGTCCTGACAACACCGAATCCATTAGGCGCTGAAACGTCGCCGGGGCGTTCTTAAGGCCGAATGGCATACGTTTATAATGATAGTGGCCGAAGGGTGTGGAGAAAGCCGTTTTGGGCGCGTCTGCCTCTGCCATGCCTATTTGGTGGAAGCCGCTAGCCAGGTCGAATATGCTGAAATACTTTGCGCTTCCTAATTGGTCGAGGATTTCGTTGATGCATGGGAGAGGGTACGCGTCCGCCACGGTTTTCTCATTGAGGCCACGGAAATCGATGACCATGCGCCACCTTTTGTTCCCTTTCGAGTCCGGCTTTTTGGGTACGATCCACAAGGGTGAATTGTATGGAGAGGTAGAGGGGACAATAATGTCCATGTCCAATAATTCCTGGATTTGACGGTTGATTTCGTCCCTGTGGATCGGTGGGTACCGGTATTGTTTTATGTGGGTAGGTTGCGCATCGGTAGTCGGAATCTGATGTTCGAGAACGTTTGTGCTTGGGAGTGGTTCTTTGGGTAGGTGAAACAAGTCGGCAGAGGCTCGCACGAGAGATTCTACTTCGGTTTTCTCTTCGGGATTTAAATGTTCGTTACGAAGGAGGTCAAGAACTTGCTTTGTGCGCGAGGAGCTGGCCGCCGCCGATACTTGCTGAATACTTGCGAGAGAGCCCGAATCTTCTACTGCTTCTATTTCTTCCAATACTACTGCGGGTGTTTGGAAGGTGACGGGCTCGGAATTAGTATTCGTGATTCGAGCGTATGCCCGACCTCCCACGTTGCGCAGCACCGCTTCCCCGAAATAAACTCCGTCGGCGATTTCGGTTCGTGGAAGGTATCCGTCTATCACTGCGCGGTTGATCACTCGGACTTCGACTCCGGTGTCGGTTCGCGGAGGCACTTTGACGGCGCGGCTGGCGTTTACGAACGGAACTTCGTGTCCATGCCAGACCCATTTGTTTTTAGTATACAAGATATCGGAGACGCCGACTAATATTTTCGCGCCTAGTAAGCCTGCCGTAGGTATTGGGAAGTCGTTCCGCACGACGTGGAAAAGTACTTTGTACCCGAAGAATTCGATATCTACGGCTCCGAGCGTTCGGATCATGCCATCTGAGATGCCTTTAAGCAGTAAGATTTCGAGTGTACGAATGGGGACCCGATCAGTAAGAGCCCCTATCTTAATTAGATTTGGCTCGGCGCCGCTATCTATCATAAACGTGCCTTCCTCCATAAGTTGGGGTGATTTTAAACGTACTACTGGAACGAACGCGTCGCTAGTGAGATTCACTGTGGCTGTTCGGATAGCGTTTCCACCCGGATCTCCGCTACTGGGCGGGTTGCTGCTTGGCGGCTCTCGCGTGGCCTGCCCTGGGCCTCCGGAGAGCCGTTCCCGTTTCCCGAGTCTCTACGTTCGTTGTTGTATTGCCTTTTGCGGCATTCTGAGATATCGTGACCGGGAGTTTTACAATATCGACAGAACTTCCGAGAATTTTGGAGTTCGTCTGTTCGCGGCGGAGGCGAAGAATTTCTCGGTCTTGTGTCCCCTTGCGTGCCCTGATATCGGTTGCGCTGTGGATACGTGCCGCGATCGGCGACGTAGCGTTCATTCGTATCGCGGGCCGGGGCGTATCTTTCGCGCGGCGTGTACGTGTCGCGATTTGGGGGGTATCGCTCACGCGGCGCGTTGTAACTTGGCCCGTCTGGCCTATATCTATCCCGAGGTGCCTCGGTGTCCCGCTGATTGTTTGCGTATCGGTTACGCGGCGGGTCATAGCCGGATCGATTCGTCGAATATTTATCACGAACTGGATCGGCGTCGGCCCCGGTGGGCGCGTATCGGTCGGTTCGCGGTGCTTGGTTTCGAGTCGGTGTCGGTTGCAGCCGCTCTTGGTCCAACTCGTATCGCTTGTACGCCGACTTTGCCCGGTGATACGCGTCCGTGAGGCTCTCACAATACGATGACGGTACTTGGTGACGTAATTCCGGCAGAAGGCCATCGCAAAAGGATTGTAGCGTCAATTCGTCCGTGTCGCTGATCGGCCGTGAACCGCTGACTCTTAAGGAGTCTAATATTGCCGATCTCAAGTCTTTCACGCGGCTAATGTAATCTAAGATATGTTCTTTAGGATATTGATAAATTTGGCTCAGTTCGCCCCTGTAGTGGTCGATAGTTCGATGTGGACCGAAACTCTGCCTCAGGATATCCGTAAATTCTGTTACTGTTGAGCATGGCTCGTCCTCAATAGCGGCGTATGCGCGTCCCTTCAATTTCGATTTTAGGAGCCTCGTTAAGGTAAGCTCAGATTGAGCAGGGACTAATTCGCGCGCGCGTCGGCATGCCCTAACAAATTGTAACACGGGTATATTTTTCCCGTCGAATATTGGTACGAGCTCGACCGCTTCGCGTAACGAATACCCTAGCTGGTGCGAGACGGCGCGAGGATCTTCCAATTCGGCCGGGCGAATAGCCTCATCGGGGTTGGGATTCGGACTCGCGTTAGTTTTTAGTCTTTTTAATTCGTCTTGTAGGACTCTGATTTCTCTGGCTAGTGCAGCCGGATCGAGGTCCGAAGAAGGCCCGGGTGACGACATTTTTGGTTCGCGGTCTAGTAACTCGCGTCGACTCTTTTCTAGTTCGCGAGCTGCGCTTTCTGCGAGAGCTAATTTGCGGCGAGTTTCCCCTAATTCGCGGGCTGTATTTTCCGCGAGAGCTAATTTACGGCGTGTTTCTTCGATTTCGCGGGTTGCTTCTTCCGCGAGGGTCAATTTCTGGCGTGTTTCCTCTAATTCGCGGGCTGTGTTTTCCGCGAGAGCTGTCGCTTTATCGAGCTGACGCGTTCGCGTGGCGAGTTCTTGTGCTCGGAGGAATTCTTGCTCGGCGCGTTCGGCCTCGAGTTTGTCTGCTTCAGCGCGTGTAAGCGGCATAGCCGATCATACCAAATCGAACGTATCCCACCGCTGTCACCAGTTGTCACGTCCCGAAATGGCGCGTTCAAAAAAATAAAGAACTTTCGAACTCACCACTCCTGCAGACGTGATTGTTCTTATTGTTTTGCCCTTGAAGACCTAGATCTCCGTAGGCAAGGATACAGTCGCTTGGCTTTTGGCTGGCAGTGGTATAGGGTCGTGGTCCTCCCCGAAGAGTGATTGCAGTTTGACGCTCAGGCGGCGGATCTTGCGGGCAATCTCTTCGTCGGTGAACCCAGGTAGGTCGAGACCCTGTGGTTGTGGTTGGCTGGGAGGCTGCGATGGAGCTGGTTGAGTTTCGGTCGCGAGAGAACGAACGACGTTGATCTTGTCCACAAGGATTTCGTCTGACAGAACCGTAGGTACAGCACAAATCCCGAGCAAAGTGCACGAGCCGGCTGGTTTGTGCGTGGAGCGGAGAAACTTTAAGTGGTTGTATTTCCAACCTCCGCGACGCGTTTTCTTTGCCATGAGACGATAGGCTTCCGACGAGTAATTCTCCCCTTGGATTTCACGCACGGAGGAGGATTGGGAACACGGGACGTCAAGCGTGCATAAGTCCTGCCTGCACCGCCAGACGTATAGAAGAAGGCGTGAAAGGATGCGGAGAATTTGAGATCAAACGTGCATAAGTCCTGCCTGCACCGGATGATCTTGTCGGGAAAGGATAAACGAGAATTGGAGATCAAACGTGCATAAGTCCTGCCTGCACCGGATGATCTTGTCGGGAAAGGATAAATGTCGAGATCTTGGGAGAGCAAGAGTTCCTGAGACGAATTGCTGGTCGGAGACACGATTGAGTCGTGGTTCGAATGAAGGAAGAATGAAAACACTTGAATTCCCAATACTTGCGATATATTGTTACACAGAGTTTGGTTCGCACGCCGGAAAGGATCTCCGCTCAGGAGGACGCAGCGCGAGGACGAACGGTGTAAAATACGGGATCGCGAAAGTACAAGACTTCGAGGTTTAGAGCTATCGAACGGTTAAGACTCGTGATTGACAGAACTGGAAGTGGTCCAGAGACTGACTCTGGAAGATACGTGTTGGCTGGTTGAACTCTCGATGTGAACTCTCAATGTGGACTGCCCGACGTGAACTCTAAGACGTGAACTGAATCTGCGGCTGGCTCTCTGGAGCTCGTGAGCTCGGTCCCCACTTCGCGACGCGGCTCCGCGTGGAAGGGGCAGCCAATGAGAGAGCGCGAGCGGTGGTGGGGGACTCCCACTCGGCGCTTGTTCTCACGCTTTGCTGTCAGCAGTCTCACGGCGAGACTGCAGGTGCTTATCTACTGCTCGAGTTATCGGATACTGCAGGTGCTTATCTACTGCTCGGGTTATCGGATACTGCAGGTGCTAATCTACTGCTCGAGTTATCGGATACTGCAGGTGCTTATCTACTGCTCGGGTTATCGGATACTGCAGGTGCTTATCTACTGCTCGAGTTATCGGATACTGCAGGTGCTAATCTACTGCTCGAGTTATCGGATACTGCAGGTGGTTAACGTATCAATACTCTATCTGAGGTTCTATAGGTAAGTTCGTAGTAACTATAATTGGTAAGTATAATAGGTAAGTGTAATACAGTTCCTTAAGGTAAGTATACGATATTTATATGTTAAAAGAGAAAAAGGTTCGTCGGATGTCACAGGGTATTGGAGCTCCAGAGGGGACCTCCTCTTCGTCGTCGCTCGACAAATCAATTATTTCGATGGCAGGATCGAACTCCATCTCATCCGCGGCGAGACGGCTATCCGGCGGGGCGCGAGATGTTATCGGTTCGGAGGTGATTTGAGGGATTACCGATTCCGATTCGGGCGCGGTAATAGATGGCTCCTCCGGAAGAGGGTCGTCCTCTGTGGCGATTGACGGATGGTCAACGCTCGCCGGGGAGGCCGGGGAAGCACTTGGCGAAAACGCGTGCTCTGACAACTCGATGTCAGCTCGCGGTGCATAGTTGACCTCGGAATTGACCTCGTGATTGGCGCGCGGCGTATAATCGATTTCACGATCGGGGCGCGGGGCGAGACTGATTTCCCGATCCTGACTCGCGGACACCTGGGGATTATTCGTCCGGTGCGGGCGGCGACGCTCGTACGGAGTCCTTCGATCGTCGTGGTCAGCGTATGCCTCATGGTACGCGTTGACCGTGCGATGGTGGAAATCCCGCGACAAATCGTCCAAATATTCTCTAACACGCTGGTGGAATTGGCGCTGTGCTAGTCGTTCCCGCTGGAGTCGCTGTCTCTCCTCTGCTCGGGCCCAGAAAGCTCGCACACTGCGGCCGGATCGTCGGCTTCTGCGCCGTGCATTATTTCCGTCGTCGCTGTTTCCAGAGTCGCGGGGTGCCATGATTATGGTGGTCTTTGGTTTATGAATCCTGTTCGGATATGGAAATAGGAAGGATTGAAGTGAGTCGTAGTCCAAGCATCGCTAGTATTTGGATAGCGCGCAGAAAAATGGGCTAAATTATCCTAGACGGATCACACTCGGGGTGAACACGTACTAGGCGCGGCAATAATTTGGAAAGAGAGGATCTGTCTAATCTAATTCTAATCGTAGCTCCAAGCGTCGCTAATTAACCGAGTAGCGCGCACGCGGAGGAGCTAAATATTCGCGGCTGCATATTAACTGTCATTGGGAATAGGAGGATTTGACCACTGTAATCGCGGACGTTTTCTATGATGATCGCGCCTTTGTTCGTTCGTGTGTCGCGATCGCTGTGCCTCGCGATTGAATTTAAATAGGTGGATCATCTTCGTTACTTTATTAATTAAGTTTCCGGTATCGTTCTTATACAACTTGCGCATTCCACTCGCGTAATTATAACGACAAGTCGCGTTATTTCGTTCGCGTAATCGTAATAAGTCGCGTTAATTCACTCGCGTAGTTGTAATAGTCGCATTAATTCACTCGCGTAATTGCACTGAGTCGCGTTAATTTGCCCGCGTGGTTATAATAAATCGCGTTAAAGTCGAAGCTAGATCTCGTAGTAACTAAAGGTAAAAAGGGGGATTCCTAAATTTACGTGGCAATACCACGGAGTCGCATCGAGAGTTCGCGGCCTAATATAAAAGATATTTGACTTACGTTTGGATTGGTTAGCAAGGCTTCAGTCCTTGGCTGGATAGAAGTGGCACAATGCACTGACTCGATCAACTAAGTCGCGATGTACTAGTCGAGAACTGACTCGGGAAGATACGTGTTGGCTGGTTGAACTCTCGATGTGAACTGACTTTGCGACTGGCTCTCTGGGGCTCGTGAGCCTCAGCCCCACTCCGAGACTTGGGTCCGTGCGTTGGGGACAACCAATCGGAGAGCGCGAGCGGCGGTGGCGGATCCCTACTCGGCGCTCGCTCTCACGCTGCACTTGGTGCAACGTCAGCAGTCTCACGGCGAGACTGCAGGTGCTTATCTACTGCTCGAGTTATCGGATACTGCAGGTGCTTATCTACTGCTCGAGTTATCGGATACTGCAGGTGCTAATCTACTGCTCGGGTTATCGGATACTGCACGTGTTAATCTACATCCGTCAGCGGTTTCTCTCTCGTGAGAACGCACTACACTTGATATTCCCGTGGTAACTTATCCTTTCTCGAGACACGTGGATCGCGTATCGTTGTACGTAGTTAGTCTCGCAATTAATGAATATTCTGTACTCGTATTATTTTCGTTTGTCCCGTAATTATTTGCGGGTGTCCCGTAATTATTCTAACCTTATTATAATAGCGTCTTACTTAGTCTATTGTTACTTGGGGTGTGTTAGTAGAGTTATTCAAGAGGTGATATAGAAAAATTGGAATAGATTCTGGACTCGGTTTGTTAGTTATTGGGATAAGGGATGTTCGAGTGTTAGTTGGGTTGGTTTATCGTCTGGGGAAAAAATTTGACTGTAACTTGCGTGGGACGTAACAGAATCGGACTTTTCAGTGAGGAGATTGCGTTTGTGGCCTAATAAAGCGATAAACTCCGATTCTATTGCGATTCCTGAGTCCGCGGTTGTTCCTGCGTGTTAGGATCGTGTTCCGTTCGTCTTTTGACGTCGAACCACGCGATTTGAGCGTTCGTGAGTGAGAATCGGACGTTTCAGTGAGGAGATTGCGTTTGTGGTCCAATAAAGCGATAAACTCCGATTCTATTGCGATTCCTGAGTCCGCGGTTGTTCCTGCGTGTTAGGACTGTGTTCTGTTCGTCTTTTCACGTCAAACCACGCGATTTGAGCGTTCGTGAATGAGAATCGGACGTTTCAGTGAGGAGATTGCGTTTGTGGCCTAATAAAGCGATAAACTCCGATTCTATTGCGATTCCTGAGTCCGCGGTTGTTCCTGCGTGTTAGGACCGTGTCCCGTTCGTCTTTTCACGTCAAACCACGCGATTTGAGCGTTCGTGAATGAGAATCGGACGTTTCAGTGAGGAGATTGCGTTTGTGGCATAATAAAGCGATAAACTCCGATTCTATTGCGATTCCTGAGCCCGCGGTTGTTCCTGCGTTTTAGGACTGTGTTCCGTTCGTCTTTTCACGTCAAACCACGTGATTTGAGCGTTCGTGAATGAGAATCGGACGTTTCAGTGAGGAGATTGCGTTTGTGGCCTAATAAAGCGATAAACTCCGATTCTATTGCGATTCCTGAGTCCGCGGTTGTTCCTGCGTGTTAGGACCGTGTTCCGTTCGTCTTTTCACGTCAAACCACGCGATTTGAGCGTTCGTGAATGAGAATCGGACTTTTCAGTGAGGAGATTGCGTTTGTGGCCTAATAAAGCGATAAACTCCGATTCTATTGCGATTCCTGAGTCCGCGGTTGTTCCTGCGTGTTAGGACCGTGTTCCGTTCGTCTTTTAACGTCGAACCACGCGATTTGAGCGTTCGTGAATGAGAATCGGACGTTTCAGTGAGGAGATTGCGTTTGTGGTCTAATAAAGCGATAAACTCCGATTCTATTGCGATTCCTGAGTCCGCGGTTGTTCCTGCGTGTTAGGACGGTGTTCTGTTCGTCTTTTCACGTCAAACCAAGCGATTTGAGCGTTCGTGAATGAGAATCGGACGTTTCAGTGAGGAGATTGCGTTTGTGGCCTAATAAAGCGATAAACTCCGATTCTATTGCGATTCCTGAGTCCGCGGTTGTTCCTGCGTGTTAGGACCGTGTTCCGTTCGTCTTTTCACGTCAAACCACGCGATTTGAGCGTTCGTGAATGAGAATCGGACTTTTCAGCGAGGAGATTGCGTTTGTGGCCTAATAAAGCGATAAACTCCGATTCTATTGCGATTCCTGAGTCCGCGGTTGTTCCTGCGTGTTAGGACCGTGTTCCGTTCGTCTTTTAACGTCGAACCACGCGATTTGAGCGTTCGTGAATGAGAATCGGACGTTTCAGTGAGGAGATTGCGTTTGTGGTCTAATAAAGCGATAAACTCCGATTCTATTGCGATTCCTGAGTCCGCGGTTGTTCCTGCGTGTTAGGACTGTGTTCTGTTCGTCTTTTCACGTCAAACCAAGCGATTTGAGCGTTCGTGAATGAGAATCGGACGTTTCAGTGAGGAGATTGCGTTTGTGGCCTAATAAAGCGATAAACTCCGATTCTATTGCGATTCCTGAGTCCGCGGTTGTTCCTGCGTGTTAGGACCGTGTTCCGTTCGTCTTTTCACGTCAAACCACGCGATTTGAGCGTTCGTGAATGAGAATCGGACGTTTCAGTGAGGAGATTGCGTTTGTGGCATAATAAAGCGATAAACTCCGATTCTATTGCGATTCCTGAGTCCGCGGTTGTTCCTGCGTGTTAGGACCGTGTTCCGTTCGTCTTTTGACGTCGAACCACGCGAT
The DNA here is from genome assembly GCA_963989405.1 of Trypoxylon attenuatum. NCBI lineage: Eukaryota > Metazoa > Arthropoda > Insecta > Hymenoptera > Crabronidae > Trypoxylon > Trypoxylon attenuatum. Next base: position 16,210,295 of record OZ022488.1, read on the forward strand.
TTGAGCGTTCGTGAATGAGAATCGGACGTTTCAGTGTCGAGATTGCGTTTGTGGCATAATAAAGCGATAAACTCCGATTCTATTGCGATTCCTGAGCCCGCGGTTGCTCCTGCGTTTTAGGACTGTGTTCCGTTCGTCTTTTCACGTCAAACCACGCGATTTGAGCGTTCGTGAATGAGAATCGGACTTTTCAGTGAGGAGATTGCGTTTGTGGCCTAATAAAGCGATAAACTCCGATTCTATTGCGATTCCTGAGTCCGCGGTTGTTCCTGCGTGTTAGGACTGTGTTCTGTTCGTCTTTTCACGTCAAACCACGCGATTTGAGCGTTCGTGAATGAGAATCGGACGTTTCAGTGAGGAGATTGCGTTTGTGGCCTAATAAAGCGATAAACTCCGATTCTATTGCGATTCCTGAGTCCGCGGTTGTTCCTGCGTGTTAGGACCGTGTTCCGTTCGTCTTTTCACGTAAAACCACGCGATTTGAGCGTTCGTGAATGAGAATCGGACGTTTCAGTGAGGAGATTGCGTTTGTGGCATAATAAAGCGATAAACTCCGATTCTATTGCGATTCCTGCGCCCGCGGTTGTTCCTGCGTTTTAGGACTGTGTTCCGTTCGTCTTTTTACGTCAAACCACGCGATTTGAGCGTTCGTGAATGAGAATCGGACTTTTCAGTGAGGAGATTGCGTTTGTGGCCTAATAAAGCGATAAACTCCGATTCTATTGCGATTCCTGAGTCCGCGGTTGTTCCTGCGTGTTAGGACCGTGTTCCGTTCGTCTTTTCACGTAAAACCACGCGATTTGAGCGTTCGTGAATGAGAATCGGACGTTTCAGTGAGGAGATTGCGTTTGTGGCATAATAAAGCGATAAACTCCGATTCTATTGCGATTCCTGCGCCCGCGGTTGTTCCTGCGTGTTAGGACTGTGTTCTGTTCGTCTTTTCACGTCAAACCACGCGATTTGAGCGTTCGTGAATGAGAATCGGACGTTTCAGTGAGGAGATTGCGTTTGTGGCCTAATAAAGCGACAAACTCCGATTCTATTGCGATTCCTGAGTCCGCGGTTGTTCCTGCGTGTTAGGACTGTGTTCCGTTCGTCTTTTCACGTCAAACCACGCGATTTGAGCGTTCGTGAATGAGAATCGGACTTTTCAGTGAGGAGATTGCGTTTGTGGCCTAATAAAGCGATAAACTCCGATTCTATTGCGATTCCTGAGTCCGCGGTTGTTCCTGCGTGTTAGGACTGTGTTCTGTTCGTCTTTTCACGTCAAACCACGCGATTTGAGCGTTCGTGAATGAGAATCGGACGTTTCAGTGAGGAGATTGCGTTTGTGGCCTAATAAAGCGATAAACTCCGATTCTATTGCGATTCCTGAGTCCGCGGTTGTTCCTGCGTGTTAGGACCGTGTTCCGTTCGTCCTTTCACGTCAAACCACGCGATTTGAGCGTTCGTGAATGAGAATCGGACGTTTCAGTGAGGAGATTGCGTTTGTGGCATAATAAAGCGATAAACTCCGATTCTATTGCGATTCCTGCGCCCGCGGTTGTTCCTGCGTTTTAGGACTGTGTTCCGTTCGTCTTTTTACGTCAAACCACGCGATTTGAGCGTTCGTGAATGAGAATCGGACTTTTCAGTGAGGAGATTGCGTTTGTGGCCTAATAAAGCGATAAACTCCGATTCTATTGCGATTCCTGAGTCCGCGGTTGTTCCTGCGTGTTAGGACCGTGTTCCGTTCGTCTTTTGACGTCGAACCACGCGATTTGAGCGTTCGTGAATGAGAATCGGACGTTTCAGTGTCGAGATTGCGTTTGTGGCATAATAAAGCGATAAACTCCGATTCTATTGCGATTCCTGAGCCCGCGGTTGTTCCTGCGTTTTAGGACTGTGTTCCGTTCGTCTTTTCACGTCAAACCACGCGATTTGAGCGTTCGTGAATGAGAATCGGACTTTTCAGTGAGGAGATTGCGTTTGTGGCCTAATAAAGCGATAAACTCCGATTCTATTGCGATTCCTGAGTCCGCGGTTGTTCCTGCGTGTTAGGACTGTGTTCTGTTCGTCTTTTCACGTCAAACCACGCGATTTGAGCGTTCGTGAATGAGAATCGGACGTTTCAGTGAGGAGATTGCGTTTGTGGCCTAATAAAGCGATAAACTCCGATTCTATTGCGATTCCTGAGTCCGCGGTTGTTCCTGTGTGTTAGGACCGTGTTCCGTTCGTCTTTTCACGTCAAACCACGCGATTTGAGCGTTCGTGAATGAGAATCGGACGTTTCAGTGAGGAGATTGCGTTTGTGGCATAATAAAGCGATAAACTCCGATTCTATTGCGATTCCTGCGCCCGCGGTTGTTCCTGCGTTTTAGGACTGTGTTCCGTTCGTCTTTTTACGTCAAACCACGCGATTTGAGCGTTCGTGAATGAGAATCGGACTTTTCAGTGAGGAGATTGCGTTTGTGGCCTAATAAAGCGATAAACTCCGATTCTATTGCGATTCCTGAGTCCGCGGTTGTTCCTGCGTGTTAGGACCGTGTTCCGTTCGTCTTTTGACGTCGAACCACGCGATTTGAGCGTTCGTGAATGAGAATCGGACGTTTCAGTGTCGAGATTGCGTTTGTGGCATAATAAAGCGATAAACTCCGATTCTATTGCGATTCCTGCGCCCGCGGTTGTTCCTGCGTGTTAGGACTGTGTTCTGTTCGTCTTTTCACGTCAAACCACGCGATTTGAGCGTTCGTGAATGAGAATCGGACGTTTCAGTGAGGAGATTGCGTTTGTGGCCTAATAAAGCGACAAACTCCGATTCTATTGCGATTCCTGAGTCCGCGGTTGTTCCTGCGTGTTAGGACTGTGTTCCGTTCGTCTTTTCACGTCAAACCACGCGATTTGAGCGTTCGTGAATGAGAATCGGACTTTTCAGTGAGGAGATTGCGTTTGTGGCCTAATAAAGCGATAAACTCCGATTCTATTGCGATTCCTGAGTCCGCGGTTGTTCCTGCGTGTTAGGACTGTGTTCTGTTCGTCTTTTCACGTCAAACCACGCGATTTGAGCGTTCGTGAATGAGAATCGGACGTTTCAGTGAGGAGATTGCGTTTGTGGCCTAATAAAGCGATAAACTCCGATTCTATTGCGATTCCTGAGTCCGCGGTTGTTCCTGCGTGTTAGGACCGTGTTCCGTTCGTCCTTTCACGTCAAACCACGCGATTTGAGCGTTCGTGAATGAGAATCGGACGTTTCAGTGAGGAGATTGCGTTTGTGGCATAATAAAGCGATAAACTCCGATTCTATTGCGATTCCTGCGCCCGCGGTTGTTCCTGCGTTTTAGGACTGTGTTCCGTTCGTCTTTTTACGTCAAACCACGCGATTTGAGCGTTCGTGAATGAGAATCGGACTTTTCAGTGAGGAGATTGCGTTTGTGGCCTAATAAAGCGATAAACTCCGATTCTATTGCGATTCCTGAGTCCGCGGTTGTTCCTGCGTGTTAGGACCGTGTTCCGTTCGTCTTTTGACGTCGAACCACGCGATTTGAGCGTTCGTGAATGAGAATCGGACGTTTCAGTGTCGAGATTGCGTTTGTGGCATAATAAAGCGATAAACTCCGATTCTATTGCGATTCCTGAGCCCGCGGTTGTTCCTGCGTTTTAGGACTGTGTTCCGTTCGTCTTTTCACGTCAAACCACGCGATTTGAGCGTTCGTGAATGAGAATCGGACTTTTCAGTGAGGAGATTGCGTTTGTGGCCTAATAAAGCGATAAACTCCGATTCTATTGCGATTCCTGAGTCCGCGGTTGTTCCTGCGTGTTAGGACTGTGTTCTGTTCGTCTTTTCACGTCAAACCACGCGATTTGAGCGTTCGTGAATGAGAATCGGACGTTTCAGTGAGGAGATTGCGTTTGTGGCCTAATAAAGCGATAAACTCCGATTCTATTGCGATTCCTGAGTCCGCGGTTGTTCCTGTGTGTTAGGACCGTGTTCCGTTCGTCTTTTCACGTCAAACCACGCGATTTGAGCGTTCGTGAATGAGAATCGGACGTTTCAGTGAGGAGATTGCGTTTGTGGCATAATAAAGCGATAAACTCCGATTCTATTGCGATTCCTGCGCCCGCGGTTGTTCCTGCGTTTTAGGACTGTGTTCCGTTCGTCTTTTTACGTCAAACCACGCGATTTGAGCGTTCGTGAATGAGAATCGGACTTTTCAGTGAGGAGATTGCGTTTGTGGCCTAATAAAGCGATAAACTCCGATTCTATTGCGATTCCTGAGTCCGCGGTTGTTCCTGCGTGTTAGGACCGTGTTCCGTTCGTCTTTTGACGTCGAACCACGCGATTTGAGCGTTCGTGAATGAGAATCGGACGTTTCAGTGTCGAGATTGCGTTTGTGGCATAATAAAGCGATAAACTCCGATTCTATTGCGATTCCTGAGCCCGCGGTTGTTCCTGCGTTTTAGGATTGTGTTCCGTTCGTCTTTTCACGTCAAACAACGTGATTTGAGCGTTCGTGAATGAGAATCGGACGTTTCAGTGAGGAGATTGCGTTTGTGGCCTAATAAAGCGATAAACTCCGATTCTATTGCGATTCCTGAGCCCGCGGTTGTTCGTGCGTGTTAGGACTGTGTTCCGTCCGCCTTTTCACGTCAAACCACGCGACTTGAGCGTACGTGAATGAGAATCGGACGTTTCAGTGAGGAGATTGCGTTTGTGGCCTAATAAAGCGATAAACTCCGATTCTATTGTGATTCCTGAGCCCGCGGTTGTTCCTGCGTGTTAGTACTGTGTTCCGTTCGTCTTTTCACGTCAAACCACGCGATTTGAGCGTTCGTGAATGAGAATCGGACGTTTCAGTGAGGAGATTGCGTTTGTGGCCTAATAAAGCGATAAACTCCGATTCTATTGCGATTCCTGAGCCCGCGGTTGTTCCTGCGTGTTAGGACTGTGTTCCGTTCGTCTTTTTACGTCAAACCACGCGATTTGAGCGTTCGCGAATGAGAATCGGACGTTTCAGTGAGGAGATTGCGTTAGTGGCCTAATAAAGCGATAATCCCCGATTGTATTGCGATTCCTGAGCCCGCGGTTGTTGCTGCGTGTTAGGACTGTGTTCCGTTCGTCTTTTCACGTCAAACCACGCGATTTGAGCGTTCGTGAATAAGAATCGGACGTTTCAGTGAGGAGATTGCGTTTGTGGCCTAATAAAGTGATAAACTCCGATTCTATTGCGATTCCTGAGCCCGCGGTTGTTCCTGCGTGTTAGGACTGTGTTCCGTTGGTCTTTTCACGTCAAACCACGCGATTTGAGCGTTCGTGAATGAGAATCGGACGTTTCAGTGAGGAGATTGCGTTTGTGGCCTAATAAAGCGATAAACTCCGATTCTATTGCGATTCCTGAGCCCGCGGTTGTTCGTGCGTGTTAGGACTGTGTTCCGTCCGCCTTTTCACGTCAAACCACGCGACTTGAGCGTACGTGAATGAGAATCGGACGTTTCAGTGAGGAGATTGCGTTTGTGGCCTAATAAAGCGATAAACTCCGATTCTATTGTGATTCCTGAGCCCGCGGTTGTTCCTGCGTGTTAGTACTGTGTTCCGTTCGTCTTTTCACGTCAAACCACGCGATTTGAGCGTTCGTGAATGAGAATCGGACGTTTCAGTGAGGAGATTGCGTTTGTGGCCTAATAAAGCGATAAACTCCGATTCTATTGCGATTCCTGAGCCCGCGGTTGTTCCTGCGTGTTAGGACTGTGTTCCGTTCGTCTTTTCACGTCATACCACGCGATTTGAGAGTTCGTGAATGAGAATCGGACGTTTCAGTGAGGAGATTGCGTTTGTGGCCTAATAAAGCGATAAACTCCGATTCTATTGCGATTCCTGAGCCCGCGGTTGTTCCTGCGTGTTAGGACCGTGTTCCGTTCGTCTTTTCACGTCAAACCACGCGATTTGAGCGTTCGTGAATGAGAATCGGACGTTTCAGTGAGGAGATTGCGTTAGTGGCCTAATAAAGCGATAAACTCCGATTCTATTGCGATTCCTGAGCCCGCGGTTGTTCCTGCGTGTTAGGACTGTGTTCCGTTCGTCTTTTCACGTCAAACCACGCGATTTGAGCGTTCGTGAATGAGAATCGGACGTTTCAGTGAGGAGATTGCGTTAGTGGCCTAATAAAGCGATAAACTCCGATTCTATTGCGATTCCTGAGCCCGCGGTTGTTCCTGCGTGTTAGGACTGTGTTCCGTTCGTCTTTTCACGTCAAACCACGCGATTTGAGCGTTCGCGAATGAGAATCGGACGTTTCAGGGAGGAGATTGCGTTAGTGGCCTAATAAAGCGATAATCCCCGATTCTATTGCGATTCCTGAGCCCGCGGTTGTTCCTGCGTGTTAGGACTGTGTTCCGTTCGTCTTTTCACGTCAAACCACGCGATTTGAGCGTTCGTGAATAAGAATCGGACGTTTCGGTGAGGAGATTGCGTTTGTGGCCTAATAAAGAGATAAACTCCGATTCTATTGCGATTCCTGAGCCCGCGGTTGTTCCTGCGTGTTAGGACTGTGTTCCGTTGGTCTTTTCACGTCAAACCACGCGATTTGAGCGTTCGTGAATGAGAATCGGACGTTTCAGTAAGGAGATTGCGTTTGTGGCCTAATAAAGCGATAAACTCCGATTCTATTGCGATTCCTGAGCCCGCGGTTGTTCCTGCGTGTTAGGACTGTGTTCCGTCCGCCTTTTCACGTCAAACCACGCGATTTGAGCGTACGTGAATGAGAATCGGACGTTTCAGTGAGGAGATTGCGTTTGTGGCCTAATAAAGCGATAAACTCCGATTCTATTGTGATTCCTGAGCCCGCGGTTGTTCCTGCGTGTTAGTACTGTGTTCCGTTCGTCTTTTCACGTCAAACCACGCGATTTGAGCGTTCGTGAATGAGAATCGGACGTTTCAGTGAGGAGATTGCGTTTGTGGCCTAATAAAGCGATAAACTCCGATTCTATTGCGATTCCTGAGCCCGCGGTTGTTCCTGCGTGTTAGGACTGTGTTCCGTTCGTCTTTTCACGTCATACCACGCGATTTGAGAGTTCGTGAATGAGAATCGGACGTTTCAGTGAGGAGATTGCGTTTGTGGCCTAATAAAGCGATAAACTCCGATTCTATTGCGATTCCTGAGCCCGCGGTTGTTCCTGCGTGTTAGGACTGTGTTCCGTTCGTCTTTTCACGTCAAACCACGGGATTTGAGCGTTCGTGAATGAGAATCGGACGTTTCAGTGAGGAGATTGCGTTAGTGGCCTAATAAAGCGATAACCTCCGATTCTATTGCGATTCCTGAGCCCGCGGTTGTTCGTGCGTGTTAGGACTATGTTCCGTTCGTCATTTCACGTCAAACCACGCGATTTGAGCGTTCGTGAATGAGAATCGGACGTTTCAGTGAGGAGATTGCGTTAGTGGCCTAATAAAGCGATAACCTCCGATTCTATTGCGATTCCTGAGCCCGCGGTTGTTCGTGCGTGTTAGGACTGTGTTCCGTTCGTCTTTTCACGTCAAACCACGCGATTTGAGCGTTCGTGAATGAGAATCGGACGTTTCAGTGAGGAGATTGCGTTTGTGGCCTAATAAAGCGATAAACTCCGATTCTATTGCGATTCCTGAGCCCGCGGTTGTTCCTGCGTGTTAGGACTGTGTTCCGTCCGTCTTTTCACGTCAAACCACTCGATTTGTGCGTTCGTGAATGAGATTCGGACGTTTCAGTGAGGAGATTGCGTTTGTGGCCTAATAGAGCGATAAACTCCGATTCTATTGCGATTCCTGAGCCCGCGGTTGTTCCTGCGTGTTAGGACTGTGTTCCGTTCGTCTTTTCACGTCAAACCACGCGATTTGAGCGTTCGCGAATGAGAATCGGACGTTTCAGTGAGGAGATTGCGTTAGTGGCCTAATAAAGCGATAATCCCCGATTCTATTGCGATTCCTGAGCCCGCGGTTGTTCCTGCGTGTTAGGACTGTGTTCCGTTCGTCTTTTCACGTCAAACCACGCGATTTGAGCGTTCGTGAATAAGAATCGGACGTTTCGGTGAGGAGATTGCGTTTGTGGCCTAATAAAGAGATAAACTCCGATTCTATTGCGATTCCTGAGCCCGCGGTTGTTCCTGCGTGTTAGGACTGTGTTCCGTTCGTCTTTTCACGTCATACCACGCGATTTGAGAGTTCGTGAATGAGAATCGGACGTTTCAGTGAGGAGATTGCGTTTGTGGCCTAATAAAGCGATAAACTCCGATTCTATTGCGATTCCTGAGCCCGCGGTTGTTCCTGCGTGTTAGGACTGTGTTCCGTTCGTCTTTTCACGTCAAACCACGGGATTTGAGCGTTCGTGAATGAGAATCGGACGTTTCAGTGAGGAGATTGCGTTAGTGGCCTAATAAAGCGATAACCTCCGATTCTATTGCGATTCCTGAGCCCGCGGTTGTTCGTGCGTGTTAGGACTGTGTTCCGTTCGTCTTTTCACGTCAAACCACGCGACTTGAGCGTTCGTGAATGAGAATCGGACGTTTCAGTGAGGAGATTGCGTTTGTGGCCTAATAAAGCGATAAACTCCGATTCTATTGCGATTCCTGAGCCCGCGGTTGTTCCTGCGTGTTAGGACTGTGTTCCGTCCGTCTTTTCACGTCAAACCACTCGATTTGTGCGTTCGTGAATGAGATTCGGACGTTTCAGTGAGGAGATTGCGTTTGTGGCCTAATAGAGCGATAAACTCCGATTCTATTGCGATTCCTGAGCCCGCGGTTGTTCCTGCGTGTTAGGACTGTGTTCCGTTCGTCTTTTCACGTCAAACCACGCGATTTGAGCGTTCGTGAATGAGAATCGGACGTTTCAGTGAGGAGATTGCGTTAGTGGCCTAATAAAGCGATACTCCCCGATTCTATTGCGATTCCTGAGCCCGCGGTTGTTCCTGCGTGTTAGGACTGTGTTCCGTTCATCTTTTCACGTCAAACCACGCGATTTGAGCGTTCGTGAATGAGAATCGGACGTTTCAGTGAGGAGATTGCGTTAGTGGCCTAATAAAGCGATACTCCCCGATTCTATTGCGATTCCTGAGCCCGCGGTTGTTCCTGCGTGTTAGGACTGTGTTCCGTTCGTCTTTTCACGTCAAACCACGCGATTTGAGCGTTCGTGAATGAGAATCGGACGTTTCAGTGAGGAGATTGCGTTTGTGGCCTAATAAAGCGATAAACTCCGATTCTATTGTGATTCCTGAGCCCGCGGTTGTTCCTGCGTGTTAGTACTGTGTTCCGTTCGTCTTTTCACGTCAAACCACGCGATTTGAGCGTTCGTGAATGAGAATCGGACGTTTCAGCGAGGAGATTGCGTTTGTGGCCTAATAAAGCGATAAACTCCGATTCTATTGCGATTCCTGAGCCCGCGGTTGTTCCTGCGTGTTAGGACTGTGTTCCGTTCGTCTTTTCACGTCAAACCACGCGATTTGAGCGTTCGCGAATGAGAATCGGACGTTTCAGTGAGGAGATTGCGTTAGTGGCCTAATAAAGCGATAATCCCCGATTCTATTGCGATTCCTGAGCCCGCGGTTGTTCCTGCGTGTTAGGACTGTGTTCCGTTCGTCTTTTCACGTCAAACCACGCGATTTGAGCGTTCGTGAATAAGAAATCGGACGTTTCAGTGAGGAGATTGCGTTTGTGGCCTAATAAAGCGATAAACTCCGATTCTATTGCGATTCCTGAGTCCGCGGTTGTTCCTGCGTGTTAGGACCGTGTTCCGTTCGTCTTTTCACGTCGAACCACGCGATTTGAGCGTTCGTGAATGAGAATCGGACGTTTCAGTGAGGAGATTGCGTTAGTGGCCTAATAAAGCGATAACCTCCGATTCTATTGCGATTCCTGAGCCCGCCGTTGTTCCTGCGTGTTAGGACTGTGTTCCGTTGGTCTTTTCACGTCAAACCACGCGATTTGAGCGTTCGTGAATGAGAATCGGACGTTTCAGTGAGGAGATTGCGTGTGTGGCATAATAAAGCGATAAACTCCGATTCTATTGCGATTCCTGCGCCCGCGGTTGTTCCTGCGTTTTAGGACTGTGTTCCGTTCGTCTTTTCACGTCAAACCACGCGATTTGAGCGTTCGTGAATGAGAATTGTTACGTCCCACGCAAGTTACAGTCAAATTTTTTCCCCAGACGATAAACCAACCCAACTAACACTCGAACATCCCTTAACCCAATAACTAACAAACCGAGTCCAGAATCTATTCCAATTTTTCTATATCACCTCTTGAATAACTCTACTAACACACCCCAAGTAACAATAGACTAAGTAAGACGCTATTATAATAAGGCTAGAATAATTACGGGACACCCGCGAATAATTACGGGACAACCGAAAATAATTCGAGTACAGAATATTCATTAATTGCGAGACTAACTACGTACAACGATACGCGATCCACGTGTCTCGAGAAAGGATAAGTTACCACGGGAATATCAAGTGTAGTGCGTTCTCACGAGAGAGAAACCGCTGACGGATGTAGATTAACACGTGCAGTATCCGATAACCCGAGCAGTAGATTAGCACCTGCAGTATCCGATAACTCGAGCAGTAGATAAGCACCTGCAGTATCCGATAACTCGAGCAGTAGATAAGCACCTGCAGTCTCGCCGTGAGACTGCTGACGTTGCACCGAGCGCAGCGTGGGAACGAGCGCCGAGTAGGGATCCCCCACCGCCGCTAGCGCTCTCCGATTGGTTGTCCCCACCGCACGGACCCAAGTCACGGAGTGGGGCTGAGGCTCACGAGCCCCAGAGAGCCAGTCGCAAAGTCAGTTCACATCGAGAGTTCAACCAGCCAACACGTATCTTCCCGAGTCAGTTCTCGACTAGTACATCGCGACTTAGTTGATCGAGTCAGTGCATTGTGCCACTTCTATCCAGCCAAGGACTGAAGCCTTGCTAACCAATCCAAACGTAAGTCAAATATCTTTTATATTAGGCCGCGAACTCTCGATGCGACTCCGTGGTATTGCCACGTAAATTTAGGAATCCCCCTTTTTACCTTTAGTTACTACGAGATCTAGCTTCGACTTTAACGCGATTTATTATAACCACGCGGGCAAATTAACGCGACTCAGTGCAATTACGCGAGTGAATTAATGCGACTATTACAATTACGCGAGTGAATTAACGCGACTTATTACGATTACGCGAACGAAATAACGCGACTTGTCGTTATAATTACGCGAGTGGAATGCGCAAGTTGTATAAGAACGATACCGGAAACTTAATTAATAAAGTAACGAAGATGATCCACCTATTTAAATTCAATTGCGAGGCACAGCGATCGCGACACACGAACGAACAAAGGCGCGATCATCATAGAAAACGTCCGCGATTACAGTGGTCAAATCCTCCTATTCCCAATGACAGTTAATATGCAGCCGCGAATATTTAGCTCCTCCGCGTGCGCGCTACTCGGTTAATTAGCGACGCTTGGAGCTACGATTAGAATTAGATTAGACAGATCCTCTCTTTCCATATTATTGCCGCGCCTAGTACGTGTTCACCCCGAGTGTGATCCGTCTAGGATAATTTAGCCCATTTTTCTGCGCGCTATCCAAATACTAGCGATGCTTGGGCTACGACTCACTTCAATCCTTCCTATTTCCATATCCGAACAGGATTCATAAACCAAAGACCACCATAATCATGGCACCCCGCGACTCTGGAAACAGCGACGACGGAAATAATGCACGGCGCAGAAGCCGACGATCCGGCCGCAGTGTGCGAGCTTTCTGGGCCCGAGCAGAGGAGAGACAGCGACTCCAGCGGGAACGACTAGCACAGCGCCAATTCCACCAGCGTGTTAGAGAATATTTGGACGATTTGTCGCGGGATTTCCACCATCGCATGGTCAACGCGTACCATGAGGCATACGCTGACCACGACGATCGAAGGACTCCGTACGAGCGTCGCCGCCCGCACCGGACGAATAATCCCCAGGTGTCCGCGAGTCAGGACCGCGAAATCAGTCTCGCCCCGCGCCCCGATCGTGAAATCGATTATACGCCGCGCGCCAATCACGAGGTCAATTCCGAGGTCAACTATGCACCGCGAGCTGACATCGAGTTGTCAGAGCACGCGTTTTCGCCAAGTGCTTCCCCGGCCTCCCCGGCGAGCGTTGACCATCCGTCAATCACCACAGAGGACGACCCTCTTCCGGAGGAGCCATCTATTACCGCGCCCGAATCGGAATCGGTAATCCCTCAAATCACCTCCGAACCGATAACATCTCGCGCCCCGCCGGATAGCCGTCTCGCCGCGGATGAGATGGAGTTCGATCCTGCCATCGAAATAATTGATTTGTCGAGCGACGACGAAGAGGAGGTCCCCTCTGGAGCTCCAATACCCCACGTGGCACGCGACCAACCAACTACGGTGCAACCGGGGTTCGATCCGCCTCCGTATGATGCGTTTTCGGGACTCTATTATATACCATTACCTAGGGCCAACCGCGATCAACCGCCCACTTTAATTGTCAACGATCCGCGAGTCACAGAGCTCATAGATTCGGCCACTCACCACACGTTAGAGTTCGTCCCTCCGCCTTCGACGGTAGTGATCACCGAATTATAATCGAGCGGCTTAGACTTAATTCTATATACTTACCTTTTGTACTCACCTTTATATTCACATTTTATACTTACCTTTCATATTGTATTCGTTTATATACTCACCTTATTATGATTGAGTTAGTATGTACTTACCTTTTGCACTCACCTTTATATTCACATTTTATACTTACCTTTCATATTGTATTCGTTTATATACTCACCTTATTATGATTGACTTAGTATTATACTTACCTTTTATTACTTACCTTTATATACGCATTTACTCATATATCTACCACCGTATGTTTGTTCAGTAAAATACTTACCTTTGATGTTTGCACTTTCAATATACCCTCGTTGCCTATAACTACGGTCGGATTAGTCATATTCTTACCTTAGAAGCGAGCGTAGACTCCGAAGATCTCGTAGTACTAAGGAGACCCTCATCCCATCCTGTCCTCCGCTCCAGTCAGTCCCTGGGTAAGCGACAGTTCCACAGCATTGAACTCCGACGCCTGAAATAGGTAGGTCGTGCTTTAGTACTTTCCCTCGCCGCGACAGCGCCTCGTCCCAGGGTAGAGTTCAGAGTATTCAACTGACCCGAAAAGAGGCATTATCTGGGAGGCTACCGCCGCCGGGGGATCAGAGCGATAGATTGGTTAGGGCATTCGTAACCATTGATCGACCATCCTTCGGACCGCGCGAACCAATAGTATCCCAGCGAAGAGCGACCGCTCTGGGATCAGAACGATAGATGGACGTAAGGCAACCTGAGTCCTTGATCGGCCATCCCAGAGTTTAACGGGTCAATCTTCCGAAAAAACGACCACGCTTGGGGATCAGAGCGATAGATTGGTGACGGCTCGCCGTCCCTCTGATCGACCATCCTCGGGACGTAACAGGGTCATAATTTTCTGGTGGCAGCGGTGGGATAGTAAGCTGCCGCGGCAGGAAACGAACGAGCCGAGAGAGAGAGATTGGTGCCTGGCATAGGAGGTTATGCCAAAAACCCGATCGACTACCAACAGGGAGAGAGAACTTGCCGAACGAGAGGAGCGAGTCAAGAGCCTGGAACAGCTGGTAGTGAGGACCGGGACCCAAATTTTGGAACGCGTCAACAAGATGGTGGACCAATCACCCCTGAAGGAGGACATTCAACGCGTCCTGCAGTCACTGGAGGACTTACGCATAGAAGTCAACAACGTGAAGCAGTGGCAAGACAGCCGCGTAGAGCAAGGAGAAGGACCGTCGGGAACACAAGCGGCCACACCAGGTGCCAACATCCGACTTCGCGATGCGGTCGAGGTGGTGCCGAAATTCGACGGATACAACATGTCGGTGTTCCAATTCGGTCGAGCATGCGAACGCGCGCGCGACATGCTGCCTGCGCACCTCGAGCCGAATCTCGCGCGCCTGTTAATGAACAAACTGCAGGGCCACGCGTTGAACGCCACCGAGGACGCCGATGTGCAGTCGGTTAACACACTTATCGAGCGGCTACAGTGCTATTTCGCACCCAAGAAGACGCTCAACCAATATCGTGGAGAACTCTCCAACGCGTGCAAGGGTCCCAACGAACATATCATGGCCTACATCGCCCGTATAAAGGACCTGCGAACCGCAATATTGGACGGAGAGCGTCGCGCGCGGGGAATAGTCCCACGCGCACTGATGAAAGACATCGAGGAAGACGTTATGGAGGGTTTCAGGGACGGACTACCGCCAGATCTGGCCCTGCGTCTCCAGGTAGAAGGATGCAGCGACTTGGAAGAAGCGTTCACGAAAACCGTGCAACTGGTGAAGCAAATGGAGGCCGAGGCCGTCAAACACCGCACACCACGGAACCCCAATATAAGACCCTTCTACCCACGGAGCGACGCCACCAACTACCCTGAGCGGCGCCGAGACAACAGAGAGGCCACCGGGCACAATCGTCGGCCCGTTCACACTAATCAAGCGGAAGAGTACCGCCCGCGAACTAATCAAGCTAATGCATACACACCACGTGGTAATCAATGGAGCAATCCCAAATCGCGCCAAGAAGAGCGCAACGCGTATCAGCCGCGAATCAATAATACTAACGAATACCGACCACGCGTGGACGCACGCTGGTCCGGGCCACCGCGCGAGAACCGAGCTGGAGGCGACGGTGGATCACACAGAATCATATGCAAGTACTGTCAGTACTCTGGGCACGACATTTCCGAATGTAGGAAACTAGCGTACCGCAGGGCTCAGGAGGATGCCCACAAGCAAGCGGGAAACGGGCCCAGCACCCCGGCGTACCAGGACGCCCGCCGGGTTGCGACACTACAGGGGCGTCAGGTGTCACGTCCCGAAATGGCGCGTTCAAAAAAATAAAGAACTTTCGAACTCACCACTCCTGCAGACGTGATTGTTTTTATTTGTTTTGCCCTTGAAGACCTAGATCTCCGTAGGCAAGGATACAGTCGCTTGGCTTTTGGCTGGCAGTGGTATAGGGTCGTGGTCCTCCCCGAAGAGTGATTGCAGTTTGACGCTCAGGCGGCGGATCTTGCGGGCAATCTCTTCGTCGGTGAACCCAGGTAGGTCGAGACCCTGTGGTTGTGGTTGGCTGGGAGGCTGCGATGGAGCCGGTTGAGTTTCGGTCGCGAGAGAACGAACGACGTTGATCTTGTCCACAAGGATTTCGTCTGACAGAACCGTAGGTACAGCACAAATCCCGAGCAAGGTGCACGAGCCGGCTGGTTTGTGCGTGGAGCGGAGAAACTTTAAGTGGTTGTATTTCCAACCTCCGCGACGCGTTTTCTTTGCCATGAAACGATAGGCTTCCGACGAGTAATTCTCCCCTTGGATTTCACGCACGGACGAGGATTGGGAACACGGGACGTCAAGCGTGCATAAGTCCTGCCTGCACCGCGAGACGTATAGAAGAAGGCGTGAAAGGATGCGGAGAATTGGAGATCAAACGTGCATAAGTCCTGCCTGCACCGGATGATCTTGTCGGGAAAGGATAAACGAGAATTGGAGATCAAACGTGCATAAGTCCTGCCTGCACCGGATGATCTTGTCGGGAAAGAATAAACGAGAATTGGAGATCAAACGTGCATAAGTCCTGCCTGCACCGGATGATCTTGTCGGGAAAGGATAAATGTTGAGATTTTGGGAGAGTAAGAGTTCCTGAGACGAATTGCTGGTCGGAGACACGATTGAGCCGTGGTTCGAATGAAGGAAGAATGAAAACACTTGAATTCCCAATACTTGCGATATATTGTTACACAGAGTTTGGTTCGCACGCCGGAAAGGATCTCCGCTCAGGAGGACGCAGCGCGAGGACGAACGGTGTAAAATACAGGATCGCGAAAGTACAAGACTTCGAGGTTTAGAGCTATCGAACGGTTAAGACTCGTGATTGACAGAACTGGAAGTGGTCCTGAGACTGACTCTGGAAGATACGTGTTGGCTGGTTGAACTCTCGATGTGAACTCTCAATGTGGACTGCCCGACGTGAACTCTGGACGTGGACTGCCCGACGTGAACTGACTCTGCGGCTGGCTCTCTGGAGCTCGTGAGCTCGGTCCCCACTTCGCGACGCGGCTCCGCGTGGAAGGGGCAGCCAATGAGAGAGCGTGAGCGGTGGTGGGGGACTCCCACTCGGCGCTCGTTCTCACGCTTTGCTGTCAGCAGTCTCACGGCGAGACTGCAGGTGCTTATCTCCTGCTCGAGTCATCGGATACTGCAGGTGCTTATCTACTGTTCGGGTTATCGGATACTGCAGGTGCTAATCTACTGCTCGGGTTATCGGATACTGCAGGTGCTTATCTACTGCTCGGGTTATCGGATACTGCAGGTGCTTATCTACTGCTCGAGTTATCGGATACTGCAGGTGGTTAACGTATCAATACTCTATCTGAGGTTCTATAGGTAAGTTCGTAGTAACTATAATTGGTAAGTATAATAGGTAAGTGTAATACAGTTCCTTAAGGTAAGTATACGATATTTATATGTTAAAAGTGAAAAGGTTCGTCGGATGTCACACAGGAACCTGCGACGAGCGACGACCAACCGGGCCCGAGGGCTACCGGAGCAACGCCGTCCGCCTAACTCCAAGCCCAAACCACGAAGCGACTCCACCACAAGAGGCCACGTGGAAAGATCGCCAACACAGCGGACACCTTCACCCGAAGATTGAAGGATCCCATATCATCAGCTATACAACAGGCCTCCAGCATACCGGAAGGATACAGACACTTCCGACGAACGCAGAACCTGCGTCACACCACGCGAACAAGCAACGGTCGACCGGGTCCGAGGACTACCGGGTAGCGACCGTTCACTTAGAAAACCGTGGTACGGTTCCCACCATCCTCCTTTCTTCGCCACATCTCATGGGGAGTGCACGCCTCATGATCGATTCGGGCGCAGAAGTCAACCTGATCAAGGAAGGAGTGGTGGACCCGAACGCGCGTATTCAACGAAGAGCAAAACTCGCTCTACAGGGGATATCCCCGACACCGATCATCTCTCGAGGACTGGTAATTATGAATCTGGCCGGATGCCGAGTACCGATGCACGTAATCGAGGACGACGGGCCCATCTGTCAAGACGGAATATTAGGATCGCAATTTCTCGGCGAGCACGCAGCAGTGGTCGACTACGAGAACCGCCGTATCTTGGTGCGCGACGCATGGATACCGTTCCATGAGCCAAGCGCGATACGAATCCCAGCTCGCTCGGTAGTGCCATTGTCAATCAACGTCGCCGGCACACACCTAACATCGGGTTACCTCCCATTATACCAACCGAGACCCGGGGTGTACGTGGGCGAGGCATTAATCACGAACGTTAGAGGGAAAGCTTACTTACCTCTCTTTAACACAACGAACGAGGAATTCGAGCTGCCGGTGCCCACCCTCGAGATACAGGAACTGTCCTGCGAGGCTGAGGCCATGGCAACCTGCGCCGCCTTCTACGCAGCAACACCGACGAACGGACAGGACGAACGCCCACCTGAAACAGACAGAAGAGAAATCGTCAAATCGCTGCTTCGCTTAGAACATTTGAACGACGAGGAAAGAGCCAACGTCGACGAGCTCATCGGAAACAGTCTCGATCGCTTCCACATACCGGGCGATCCACTACATGCTACCAACGCAGCGGAACACGCGATACATACTACTAACGACGTACCGATTCACGTGAGGCAATACAGATTCGCGCCAGCGCAGAAGGAGGAGATTACTCGACAGGTGCAAGAGCTGCTCGACACCAGCGTCATCGAACCGTCGAATTCCCCGTACAACTCGCCGTTGTGGATAGTGCCCAAGAAGGCAGATTCGCATGGAAACAAGAGGTGGAGAATGGTCATCGACTACAGAGCGCTAAACGAGAAAACAATCGGTGACGCGTACCCGTTGCCGAACATCACCGACATCCTAGACCAGCTGGGAGGAGCAAAGTATTTCTCATGCTTCGATCTCGCGTCAGGATTTCACCAGATACCAATGGCAAAAAGCGACGCTCACAAGACAGCCTTTTCGACACCCTTCGGTCATTACCAGTTCAAGAGGATGCCATTCGGACTGAAGAATGCACCAGCCACGTTCCAGAGGCTGATGGACAACGTACTGTCCGGACTACAAGGTAACGAATTGTTCGTCTACTTGGACGACATTGTTATCTACGCCAGATCCTTGCGGGAGCACGAAATCAAGTACCAACGACTCATTGCAAGACTGAGAGATGCTAACCTAAAGCTACAACCGGACAAGTGCGAGTTCTTACGCAAAGAGGTAGCGTACTTGGGTCACATTATTAGCGAAAACGGCGTGAAGCCGGACCCTAGAAAGATCGAAGCCATCGAGAGCTTCCCAACCCCCAGGACGCCCAAGAACATAAAGGAATTCTTGGGACTGGCGGGATATTACAGAAAATTCATTCCGCAATTTTCTAAAACAGCCAAGCCGCTGACGGATCTCCTCAAGAAGGACAAACCCTTCGTATGGGGAAATGTGCAACAAGGAGCGTTCAATACACTAAGAAAAGCACTGTGTAACGATCCTATTCTACAGTACCCGGATTTCGCGAAACCATTCATCTTAACCACAGATGCGTCCGCATACGCGATCGGCGGAATACTAAGTCAGGGACAAGTGGGCAAAGACCTCCCTGTGGCTTACACCTCCAGAGTACTCAACCAGGCCGAGCGAAATTACTCCACCATTGAAAAGGAGTGCCTGGCCATCATTTACGCCGTGAATCACTTTCGACCATACCTATACGGTAGGGAGTTCCTCATAGTCACCGATCACCGGCCATTGGTGTGGCTACACTCGATGCAGGACCCCTCGTCAAGACTGTGCAAGTGGAGATTAAAATTGTCGGAATACAATTACACTATCCAATACAAACAGGGACGCATAAATTCCAATGCCGATGCCCTGTCGCGAAATCCGCCTGAGACCAAACAAACGTTCCCAATTCAAGCAGGATCCTCGGAGGAAAGGAAAAGGAAACGGGACACGGAAGACGAATCATCCCTAGACTCCGACCTGGAGATCTTCACTCCGCCACGGCGTCATAGGAAAAGAAGAACCATGGAAGCACAGAAGACGCCTAGTAGAACCCATCGACCGCTGATCGGTACACCCAAGGCACGAAAGCCGACGAAGGACAAGCAACCCACTGCGGCCTCCGGTAGCAGTAATATAACATTCCGTCGTTCGAAACGCCGGAATCAGACGGTCGCACCGTCACCAACAACACCAGAGCCCGTCATATGCCAAGAAGTCAACAGTCCAGCGGGACCATCCCCGGCATCGCCTGAAAACGATCAAGGCAACACTGTGGACGCGGGCACCGACAATGCATTGCACCAAGTAACAGGCTATTCCGATCAGTTCCCGCCTACGGAACCGAATGCGGACATAGTCACAGAAGAACGCGAAGACCAGACCCCTCACCCAAGCACCGCTTACAAGCAGTTCGAAAGGGATCAACCTACAGCCATTCCGTTGAATTCCGATACGGAATCCGATGAGAGTGACGAAGAGGAGGAAAATATCTTCGACCACGATATAGTGCAATACGACGCTCAAGGGCCCATCGCAGTCAAGATCCAACAGACACGGGACTGCCTGTTGCAACAAACAGACAATCACTGCATCTTCGTGCGCTACGACGGGACTCCATACGACAATGGAGCTATAGAATACTCGGAGAACAAGCAACTACCTCAATTGGGTAACGTAATACCCGATCGGCCCATGACGATCCCCATAGGAACCAAATCCTTGATTGTCATACCGATAACGGAGCCAAATTCGAAATTAACTTCGGAAAACATGTTAAACGCATGGAGAATGGTGCGAATGGTTGTGGAAGAACTGCAGCTCAGAGGCTTCAGCATCAGGAAGACCGAGCCCATGGACGAATTACCATGGAGCCACATGATTAATACCGGCAAGGAGGTGTTGAGAGACCTGGATCTCACCATCACGATTTGCCAAGCATTAGTGCGAGAGCCGCCCGAGTGGCAGAGGGCAGCGCTCATCAAGGAAGCACACTCGTCCGCTATGGGTGGACACAAGGGCGTCACCAAAACGTACGCCGGACTACGACACCACTATTACTGGAGAACCATGAAGAGAGAAATACAGGACTTCATACAGCAGTGCCGAGACTGCCAGATAAAGAAATTGACGCGCATCAAAACCAAGCAACCTATGATACTCACCGATACCCCCGGAGCAGCCTTCGACAAGGTTGCGCTCGACATCGTCGGGGAACTAGCCGAAACGCCGAGCGGGAATAAGTACATCCTCACGATGCAAGACCTGCTTACCAAGTATTGCATCGCCGTTCCATTACGCGAAACGACGTCTCAAACGATTTCCGACGCGCTCATAAAACATCTCATATGTGTATTCGGAGCTCCGCGAGCAATCCTCACGGACCAAGGTTCAAACTTTACATCGGCATTAATGCGCAACGTCGCGCGAAAATTCGGTATCAAGCAGTATTGCACCACTGCCTACCATCCGCAGTCAAACGGATCGCTGGAGAGATCACACCACGTTCTAGCCGAATATCTAAAAATGCACATAACGAAGCACGGTAATTGGGATGACCTGCTACAGTTGGCCATGTTCTCATACAACACTAGCCAACACGAGGGGACGCGATTCACCCCGTACGAACTAGTCTTCGGGAAAATTGCGCGCGTACCCACGGGCAACCCACCAATCGAGGAGAACGTAGATTTAACCTACCAAGATTACCTAACAAATCTCTACAACCAGATCCGCGATACGCAGGAACTCGCTAGGGAAAATCTCCGCCAAGCAAAGGAACGATCAAAGACGTATTACGATAGGCGCATCAATCCCCAAAATTTCAAAGTAGGAGACCCCGTCTTCCTCCTAAAGGAACCGAGACACGGAAAATTTGCCGACCAATACTCTGGTCCACACCAAGTAGTGGAGATTCTACCGAACAATAACGTAAAGATAATGGTCAAGGGAAATCCGCGCGTAGTACACATCGACAAATTAAAACTATCGCGCATACTTAACCCGCGTACCGAAGCCGACGCATAGGCTTGCATGCGTCACGCGATAGAATAAAAGTATACATAATTATTCCCCTCTAGGCATTGCAGATCTTAGCGGAGAACCGATCTACGCTACCGAAAATGTTCAACCCGGCGCGAATAACGCACATAATGGACGTCGACGGATTTATGATCGACAAACGCTTCTTGTGCAAAGACCTAGCAATAGTGTCGGTCGAGTCCGACACCAGGCCGCAGGCAGCGTCTTTCCGACTGCGAAGGCGGTACTACGACCTATCAAAGCAAGACCAGATAACGGTCAACTACGTACGCCGCCACGTGCATGGCCTACCATTCAGGGACCTGGGAATCGAACCCTACGAGCAGGCGGAACTCGAGCACGCCATAAAATCAATGACCAACTTCGGCAACAGGACCGTCGTCGCATACAAGGGTGGCCATATCGAAAAGGACATCCTAACCACCATCGGAGTACCATCCGTGAACCTAGAGGACTTTGGTTGTCCTAAGTACGACAAACTACTCCGCGACCCTGAATATAGCGATGCAGGATCAGTAGGAAAGTGCACGCTGCACAGAGCAATTCAACCCAAGCCCCGAAAGCGCGGGCAAGATTATCATTGCCCCTCACACGAGGTAGCAGTATTTAGATCCTGGTACCAGAATTACCTGGACCAGCGTAACGATTAACCGCGAAACCACAGCGAGCGAATTAGAATTTAGGAGCGACGCTAACTAGTGTCTAAGCATAGAATTTAAGGGGAGTTAAGCATAGTGTACGTAGGGACTAATCCCTCCACTAACCATTAACGAATTAGATCCAAGGCCCAACGAGCCCAATGGCCGACCACGGCGCCGAAACTAGCGGCATCGACAGCGACGCGGAGACTTACCGCATCGACAGCGACGGCGAACTTATCGGCCTCGACGACGACGCCGAGAACCATCGCAACGTCAGCGACGACGACGAAGGCGGTTACGACGACAACCACGATACCGCCTTCCGAATATGGCTGAGCACCCACACGTGCATCCGCATGTGGTGGTGGTGGACTGAGAAACCGGCTACGGAAATCCTCTGCCCGGAATGCTACCACGAGAAAAACTCACCACCGGAATACAACGAAACCATGATCCATTTCTCCACCCGACTAAAATTCTGGGGAGAAACTTGCGACATGTGCGGAGACTCAGTAGGCTTGGAGGAGCAGTGCATATTGGACTGCGAAGAGTGCCTCGACAAATTCCTCAAGCAGATGATCGATAACGACACTGCCGGATTACTCACTCCCCCAGTAGCCTGAATGCACTCGCTGAAACAACAAGAAGCCGCCACGAAGAACTCCACAGCATTATCTTGATCTGAACCCTACCAGCAGCAAACGGATACCGCATCCTCAAACAGTGACAGCGACATCGCGTCTCGCGAAGTAACCAGAGTACCATCGCTGAATCAGCAACAAGACTGGCTACGAGGAACCATAATCTAATATTATCATCCGCCACCGGACACGGCTTCGTCAGCAGTTACTCTAACACCGCAGCAGCTCACGCGATACCACAGCTCGCGAGCGACCGGAATGCCAGTCTGATTACGCGAGCCACAGAGACGACATCAAACACTCCTGAGAGCCAGACAAGTGACAATGATGTACGCGTTCAAGATTATCAGCATCTGCCTGGGCTATTACGTGACCCTAACGGCGGGACTCATTGGATTCGACTGCGGAGGACACCATCTGAATGTAACGACGATTTCGCTCCTATCAACGGGAGACTGCCAACCGCCAGCAGCACGAACCAACTCTACGAAGGTCTACGTGCAATTGCTACAACTATCCGAGTTCGAGCATACCAACGTGTTACAGTGCAAAATAAAGATCTCTCGTAACATTTACCATTGTGGAATGCATTCCCACATATCGGCAGTACAGAATGGAAAGGGAGAATTCCTCATGGTGTAACGTCCCACGCAAGGCACAGTAAATTTTTTCACAGTTACAGTCAACTTTTTCACAAAGGTCGAGGCATATTTTTAAGTACCTTTTTTTTTTTTTTTTTTTTTTATTGTCGCGGGGGAAATGCATTACGCATCCCCTCGGTCTTGGTCCGGGGCTAATCCCCGGGGCCGAGGGGTATGTGGGACTCACCGCGCCGGTGGAACCGGCGCGGCATACCCACTAAAACCCCCGCGGGTGTCCATCCTCTGCTGCTTATTGGGCGCGGCCCGGGAATTTGAGACTAAACACTCTCCCGGTCCGCGCCCACAGCCACTAACATCCATACCGACGGGGTGGGACACCACTTCCACCCCGCCTACAGTCTCTGCAAAAGCACCCCCCTCCCGGTGGTGTACTAAGGAGGGAGGGGGGCCGAACATCCGGCGGCCAAGCCGCTGGCGGGAGGACGGGTTCTCGGCCCCGTCCCCCCGCCCTTACCTCGACGTAGCTGGGGAGAGGCGACAGTTGCCTGACCGCCTCCCCCCTAATGTTAACTTGGGTCTGGGGAGCGGGGTCGTGGCCTTCTCCGACGCGGCGGGGGCGCAATGGGCCTCACAAATGGCCCATCGCGCGCTCCTCCCGCTCCCCTACCGTCACCATCCCGTTGATTCGGGTCCGCCGGCAGCACCTCTTGCCGACGGATCCGCTCCGCCGCCTCCTTCCGCGTCATGACTTCCTCGCAGAAGGAGGCAGCCGCCTTCCAAGCTTCTTTGCTCCCCACCATCGCTCGAGCTACGGTGGGGAGCGACACATCCCGGCCGCCGACGGCGGCGTTCAGGGCACGGCGCGGCTCCTCCCACGCAGGACATTCCTCCAATGTATGCCGCACCGTGTCCCGGTCCCCGTCACAATGATGACACTCCGCCGTGCGCTCCCTTCCTGTCCGACACAGGTACTCCCCGAAGCATCCATGACCGGAGAGCACCTGAGTCAGACGAAACGACATCCCGCCGTGGGCTCTGTCCACCCACTGCCGTAGACAGGGCCGTATGGCGCTGACTGTCCATTGACCCGCTACATTGGGACCGCTGAGATAGTTTTCCCAGCGGTCCAGCAGGTCCAGCCAGCGCCGGCGCCTGAGGTCCGCCATGATCCTGGGCGTCGGCGTGACGCCCCTCCCCCGGAGCTCCCGCCGATCCTCGTATAATCCAGCATACAGCTGGGCAAGGAGCTCCAGGGGTGGCATACTCGCCAGGACCAACGCCGCGTCGCGGGAGACCGTGCGGTATCCACGACACACCCTGACGGCCATCGCGCGATCCGAGGTGTTGACGAGTTGCCTCAGACCGCGCGAGGCCGCCAGGGCGGAAGCCCAAACCGGTGCTCCGTACAGGGCCACCGACCGCACGACCGCCGCGTACAATCGGCGCACCCGCCCGCCAGGGGCCCCGAGGTTTGGCAGCAACCTACCAAGTGCTGCTGCCATCCTGCGCATCCTCGGGGCGAGGCGGGCGAAGTGCTCGCGGAACCCCCAGACGCCGTCCAAGCGGAGGCCCAAGTACTTCATACTGGCCCCCACCTGGACCGGGATGTCGCTTACCATAACGCGGGCCCGCAATGGCGGCTCCCCGTGGAGGCCGCTGTCGTAAAAGAACATCGCCTCCGACTTTTGGGGAGCCACCTGCAGGCCCATTTCCTCGATGGAGCGCACGACGTTGAATGTCGCCATCTCCGCCAGAGCTTGCGCCTCCCCCCAGTCCCTTCCCCCGGCCAGCACGAGCGTGTCATCCGCGTAACAGACAACACTGCAGCCGGGGGGGAGGGCAGTCCGCAACACTTTGTCAAATGCGAGGTCCCACAGAGTCGCCGCAGCCCCGGACCCCTGCGGGACACCGCATCCGACCTCCCCGCCGCCCTGGGACCCAGTTTGGTCCCGGTAGGCCAACCACCTGTCGCTCAGGTAGTCCCCGATCACTTGCTCCAGATACGGGGGAAGCTTAAAATACTCAAGCGCATCCCGTATCTGGCTCCAGGGCAGGGAGTTGAAGGCGTTACGGATGTCTAACGACACCGCCAACAACACCCCGCCCCCCTGCACGACCTCCTCCGCGGCGGACTTGACGCACTTGATCGCGTCGATCGTCGACCGTCCGCCGCGGAATCCGAACTGCCGGTCGTGCAGGTCGGGACCACCCTGCGACAGGTGCCGGACGAGGCGTCCAACTATAATCCGCTCAAAGAGCTTCGCCGCCTCGTCCAGCAGGCAGATTGGCCTATAGGCGCCAGGGCTGCCCGCGGGCCTGCCCTCCTTTGGAATGAGGACCAGCTGGGCCTCCTTCCAGGGGCGTGGGAAGCGCCCCTCCCTCAGGCACTGCGACAGAAGTAGCCGCAGGGGCTCCTCCAGCACACCGGCGGCCAGGGCGAGGACCTTCCCGGGGACGCCGTCCGGTCCTGGTGCTTTCCCAGATTTGATCTTCCGGACGGCGTCTCTCAGCTCCTCCCTCGACACGTCCAACTCCTCGGACCACTCCGGCACATCGATGTTGAGTGCCGGTAGTGGCTCCGCCTTCGGGAACAGCGTGTCCACTATTTCCTCGAGGAGTCGGGGATCCAGTGATTCAGTCACTGGGGGCGTCCACGGTCGCAGTTTGCCCAGTACCATGCGGTACGGGCGCCCCCACGGATCCTCGTCGAGGGAGGAGAGCAGCTCCTCCCATGCCCTAGCCTTCGACCTCCGGATGGCCGCCTTAAGGGCGTACTTAGCCTCCCGGTACGCCCTCGCCAATTCCTCCAACGCGTCGGCCGATGGCCCGGGTCGCCTTCGCCGGGCTCGGCGCAACTGCCGCCTGGCATAGACGCAGGAGCGCCGAAGCTCGGCAATCTCATCCGTCCACCAGTAAGCCGCCCGGCGAGCCAGGCGTGGACCGGCCCGGGGCATGGAGGCATCGCAAGCGTCCACGAGCGTGCCCCGGAACCACTCGACCTGCCGATCTATATCCGGCATGTCCCCCACCCGAGCCCAAAGCGCCGACAACAAGACGGCCATCAGGAGATCTTCATCCAATTTTCGCAATACCCACCGCCGTGGCCGGGTGTCCCCGACAGGGCGACGGAGCGACACCACTGGAGGTCCAGCAGCAGAAGGGGAGAGGACCACTTCGATGTATAGGTGGTCACTCAAAGTCTCCATCTCCTCCGCCACTCTCCAGCTCGTTACGAGGCGTACGGCCGCGGGGGAAGCCCAGGTGAGGTCTATGATTGACTCCCCGTTCGGCCGCACGCAGGTGCTAACTGACCCCCGGTTTAGGATCCGGAGGTCAAGCTCCGAGGCCCACTCCTCAACGACCCCGCCCCGCCGGTCCGTGCGGCGGGAACCCCACAACGCGGACTTCGCGTTAAAGTCCCCCGCAACGATGACCGGCTGGGGGAGCCGCCTACGTACGCACTCCCCGAGGTCAGCGATCCTCCGCTCGACCGAGGCAAGGTCCAGACTCGGGGGCAAATACACCCCGACCACGACGACGGGTCCCAACTCGACCGCCACGAACCCCTCTCCACGCTCCAGTATCTTGTACGGAAGCGGGTTCGCGGCGGCACATCGATAGATGGCGGCGGTGCCGCACCTGCTGACCGCCCACGAATCGTGGTTGGTGGGCGGTTGGTACGGCTCCGCCGCGATAATCAACCCTGAACCACGCTCCGCCGCGCTGTGAATCGCGAGATCCTGGGCACGGCGGGCGTGGTTCAAATTGGCCTGGAGGAGGTGCAGGGCCATTATTGGGCCGTTGATGTTCCGGCCTCCTCCAGGCCTGCCCTCTTCTTGGGTTGGGAGGGGGGCTCTGGCCCCTCCCCTGCATCGTTAGCACCCCCCGCGCGACGGCGCTTGGATGACTCCCGCTCACACTCCATCCCCGCGGCAGTGGGTGCTGCCGCGGTGGTAGGCGGCGATGGGGTCGGGAGACCGGACGCCGCGGGGGCCACGACCCCAGCAGCATTCTCCGTCGTCGTCGCCTTGCCCCGGCGGGGAGCTCTACACTTCTCGTTTCCGGCGCGGTGGCCGTGCGGCCTCCCGGCCGCAGCACATATTGGGCACCGCGGCGTCGCGCTGGTGCAT
Organism: Trypoxylon attenuatum; assembly: GCA_963989405.1. Taxonomy (NCBI): domain Eukaryota; kingdom Metazoa; phylum Arthropoda; class Insecta; order Hymenoptera; family Crabronidae; genus Trypoxylon; species Trypoxylon attenuatum. The sequence continues at coordinate 16,237,470 of OZ022488.1, forward strand.
GCCCGAGCGACGTGCCCCGGCTCGCCGCAACGGTAACATGCACCGCTGCGGTCCGCCTCGCTGGGGCAGTTCTGGCGGACATGGCCCTTTCCTAAACACTTAAAGCACTGGAGCGGCCTGTCCGCCAGCATTTCCGCGCGGGCCAGTACCCACCCCACGCGCAGCTTGCCCTCCGCGACGACCTTGTTGACCGCCGCGACCGGACACCGCATCCATACGGTGCCCAGGCCGTTGGGAGCAGTCTTGATTTGGCCGACCTGAATGTCGGCCGACGTGCATCCTCCGACACGAGCTACCGCCGCCACCACGTCGGACTCCGCGATCCCGTCATCCAGATCGCGGATCCGAAGCTCCGCTGTGCGGGTTGGTCTGGCAACCTTTACCGCCCCGAGTAAGGTCGCCTGCTCCGATCCTGGTGCAGCTTGTCCCTGCTCCGCTGCGATTGCCTCCTTTAGCCTCGCAGCCAGCGCGTCAGCCTTACCGGTCGCGTCCTCCCCGGGGATCTCATAAATGAGTGCTCCCGTAAGGGCGCGTTTGGGTCGGAGACCCAGGATCCCGAGGGGCTCAAGCTCCACCTTGGGGAGGACCCGTCGCAGCAGTTCTTGGTATTTGCCCATTGGGCAAGTTACCGTCACAGCGGCGGTCCTGGGAACACGCCTCTTCTTCGCGGCGACTCCGTTCACGACCGGCGGCTGCGGGTTAGTGGCAACCTGCCGCCCCCCGCGCCGGTTCGACCCCCTCTTCGTTCCTGCCCCTTGATCAGCTGGGGCGGCCGGTGGGCCCACAACAGCGGCGCCGGTGCGCGGCACAGCAGGCCACGTCTTGGTCTCGGCTCGTCGACCGCCACGATAGGTCACCGTCGTCCACCCTCCGTTGGGTTTGGGTTTGGGGGCGGCCCCGGCAGCAACCGGCGCAACCCCTGAAGGAGGCGTGTGGGCCGGCGACGAGGCAGCAGGGCCGACGGCGCTCGCCTGCTTTTTCTTCCTCAGCGCTTCCTTCCTCTTCGCTCTCTTAACTTGAGTGCGGGTCTTTCCTCCCACAGCCGTCGTCGTCGTCTCCCTCGCTGCAGGCGGAGCCTGGGGCGGCCGGGATGCAGCAGCGGCATAAGTTGCCGGGGAGGCCCCAGCAAGTGGCGCGGCTGACTGGACAGAAGTGCCCACGCCCGCAGCCCTCAGTGCCGCAGCCACAATGGCCGCAATCTCCTCGCGCGATTGGGAGGAGAGAGCGCCCGACATGTCCTGAGGGGCACCCCTCTCCACGGGCGCCGCCATCACCCCGACGGGCGCAGTCGCTGTATCCACGATCTGCGACGCGGGGGAAGAAAGCGGCACATCCTCTTCTCGCTCCTCTGTGAAGAAGCCCGTAAGCGGGCGCGACCGCCCGCCCTCCGGTACCAGCTTCTGCGCAGGCCCGGGGCCATCGGCCGCCACCCTGGCGCTACCTGAGACGCCGGTTTTCGGACGCTTGGCCAGCGGAGAGCGGGGCGGGGGCGAATGCGCCGTCAGGTCGGGGCCCCGCGATGCCTCCAGCCTCGCCAACCGCTCCCGAAACGCGGCGTTTTCCTCCCGAAGGGTAGCCAGCTCCGTCTCTAGGGCAGCGACGCGAACACCATCCTGCCCCGCCGCTTGCACTGCCCTCATCCCCAGGAGCTTTGTCTGCACGCGAAGGTAGCGCACAGCCTTCCTGATGGTGCCCACCAGGTCGCCCCTCATACCATGGGCGCATTTCGCCGCCTTGTCGACGATGTCGAGCCCTCGCGTCGCATCGCAGGCCAAGCGCACAGCGGACGCGTCGGCCAGTTCTTCCTCTATGTCGTCCAGAGTAGGTATCCTCACGGACGACGTCAGCGGCTTCGGCGGGACCGAGGGATCGTGTACATCTCGAATTGATTGTTCGAGTGCCTCCCTCGCCCGCCTCGCCCGCACTTCCTCCCGCCGCGACCGGATCCCGACGCCTTTTCCCGTCGTTGGCGGTCGTCCTCGCTTCCTCTTGGTGGTGGTGCTGGCGCTGCTGCTGCTGCCACTAGCCATCGACGCGTCGCTGTCGCCGATGTCGACGACGGTCACGTCCGACTCGCCACGCGCCAGTCCTTCTCCACTCCCGGACGGTGCAGGGGTGTCAGGTCGTGAGACCCCCTGTTCCGCTCGTGATCCCGCAGGCAACCGAGTGAGGAGAACACGAAGAACTCCCCCCACGGACTCCCGCGCCGTCGCCGCTGTTAAAGATGGCGTACTGGCCGCCCTCTTCAACACTCCCTTCTCACGTCCACACTCCTCCGCCCCGCGGTCGTAACTTATTGTTGGGTTTGTATGCATGTTCATAACCGGGCCCCTTTTGATCGGGGCCCATAAAGAGAGGTCGGAAGCATACCCCCCGAGCAGAGCCGCCTTACCCGGGGTTGGCCTAGTACACCCTGAGGTGCGGCAGGTGCCCCAGGGGAGGACGCTAGCGGCTGGATCACCCTCCAACCATCCATCCATCAGCACGTTCCTCACCTTGGATTGGGGGTTTTTTATAGAGGTTTTCCTTCCTCGCGGCCCAGGCGGTTAAGCCAAGGCCCCCGGCCCCTCTGAACGGCGACGTTCCAGTGGCACGCCCTGCACCGGTTGTTGAGATCGTCAGAGAGGTTTCCGGTATATGGTAGGTCGATGGCGCTCATCGTCCACCAGCTCAGGTACCTCGGGTTCGCCAGTTCCCGTACCCGCCACAAGACTGTGACGGGCCCCTGAGGTAAACGAACCAAAACTAAAAACATGGGTCAAAGACCCTCACAATCCCGGCCCCCGGGCCCGAGCTCGGGATATGCCTGAGTGGCCCCGGCGGCGCGCACGGGCCCGTCCGACATGGTTGTACCTATCGGCATGGCTCCGCACACAGAAACTCCTGGTTGGTGTCCTCTTAGTCTGGAGGCTCCCCTGCGACCTTTCCGGCATGGTAGTACCTGCCGGGGACCAAGGTCCCCGCCGGCATAGCCCACAGGATCGCTACCCCACGCAAGCTCCTCCACCAACGACAAGGTGGGACACCATCGGAGGAGATATTTTTAAGTACCTGCCCAAAAACCACCTAACCTGACTTGACCAAACCTAACCTGTTGTAACCTTCCCTGACCTGCACCAAGCACACCTGACTTGGTCTTTGATTTTTCCGAGCTTCCCTCTATTTTTCCGAGGCTTATAACCAATCCGATCCGACCTCGAAAATTCTTCTCGAGATAGTAAAATCAAAACCTGACCTGTTCTGGCCTGCTCTGACCTGCCTTGAGGTACTTCGAGACTTAAACTAACAGATCCAATCCAGTCCCGAATTTATATCAATTTATTTTATTTTTTTTTTCGAGACATCTTTCAAGTCGGGACACCTCGAAAATTCTTTTCGAGACAACAGAATCAAAACTTGACCTGCTCTGACCTGCTCTGACCTGCCTTGAATACTTCTTGGCTTAAACTAACACCTGCGATCCAGTTTAGAATTTATTTCAATTTATTTAATTTTTTTAAGCCATCTTTCGAATCAAGACTAACCCTTAACTCCAACAAGTAACAATATCGATAGAGTAGGAAAGACGTTAGCATAGTAGGATTAGAGTAATTATAGAATAAGCGCTAATATTAATTGCGAAACTCCCAGTGTATAGCGATACGCGGCCCACGTGTGTCAAGAGAGTATAAGTTACCACGGGAGTACCAAGTCCAGGTTGTTCTCACGAGACAAACCGCTGACGGATATAGATTAAGCGCAAATCAGTTACAGACTGTTCTCACGAGACAAACCGCTGACGGACATAGATTAAGCGCAAATCAGTTACAGACTGTTCTCAGAAGCGAAAACCGCCGACGGACATAGATTAGCAGCTGCAGTATCCGATAACTCGAGCAGTAGATAAGCACCTGCAGTCTCGCCGTGGGACTGCTGACGTTGCACCGAGCGCAGCGTGAGAGCGAGCGCCGAGTAGGGATACCCCACCGCCGCTCGCGCTCTCCGATTGGTTGTCCCCACCGCACGGACCCAAGTCGCGGAGTGGGGCTGAGGCTCACGAGCCCCAGAGAGCCAGTCGCAGAGTTAGTTCACATCGAGAGTTCAACCAGCCAACACGTATCTTCCCGAGTCAGTTCTCGACTAGTACATCGCGACTTAGTGGATCGAGTCAGTGCATTGTGCCACTTCTATCCAGCCAAGGACTGAAGCCTTGCTAACCAATCCAAACGTAAGTCAAATATCTTTTATATTAGGCCGCGAACTCTCGATGCGACTCCGTGGTATTGCCACGTAAATTTAGGAATCCCCCTTTTTACCTTTAGTTACTACGAGATCTAGCTTCGACTTTAACGCGATTTATTATAACCACGCGGGCAAATTAACGCGACTCAGTGCAATTACGCGAGTGAATTAATGCGACTATTACAACTACGCGAGTGAATTAACGCGACTTATTACGATTACGCGAACGAAATAACGCGACTTGTCGTTATAATTACGCGAGTGGAATGCGCAAGTTGTATAAGAACGATACCGGAAACTTAATTAATAAAGTAACGAAGATGATCCACCTATTTAAATTCAATCGCGAGGCACAGCGATCGCGACACACGAACGAACAAAGGCGCGATCATCATAGAAAACGTCCGCGATTACAGTGGTCAAATCCTCCTATTCCCAATGACAGTTAATATGCAGCCGCGAATATTTAGCTCCTCCGCGTGCGCGCTACTCGGTTAATTAGCGACGCTTGGAGCTACGATTAGAATTAGATTAGACAGATCCTCTCTTTCCAAATTATTGCCGCGCCTAGTACGTGTTCACCCCGAGTGTGATCCGTCTAGGATAATTTAGCCCATTTTTCTGCGCGCTATCCAAATACTAGCGATGCTTGGGCTACGACTCACTTCAATCCTTCCTATTTCCATATCCGAACAGGATTCATAAACCAAAGACCACCATAATCATGGCACCCCGCGACTCTGGAAACAGCGACGACGGAAATAATGCACGGCGCAGAAGCCGACGATCCGGCCGCAGTGTGCGAGCTTTCTGGGCCCGAGCAGAGGAGAGACAGCGACTCCAGCGGGAACGACTAGCACAGCGCCAATTCCACCAGCGTGTTAGAGAATAGTTGGACGATTTGTCGCGGGATTTCCACCATCGCATGGTCAACGCGTACCATGAGGCATACGCTGACCACGACGATCGAAGGACTCCGTACGAGCGTCGCCGCCCGCACCGGACGAATAATCCCCAGGTGTCCGCGAGTCAGGATCGCGAAATCAGTCTCGCCCCGCGCCCCGATTGTGAAATCGATTATACGCCGCGCGCCAATCACGAGGTCAATTCCGAGGTCAACTATGCACCGCGAGCTGACATCGAGTTGTCAGAGCACGCGTTTTCGCCAAGTGCTTCCCCGGCCTCCCCGGCGAGCGTTGACCATCCGTCAATCGCCACAGAGGACGACCCTCTTCCGGAGGAGCCATCTATTACCGCGCCCGAATCGGAATCGGTAATCCCTCAAATCACCTCCGAACCGATAACATCTCGCGCCCCGCCGGATAGCCGTCTCGCCGCGGATGAGATGGAGTTCGATCCTGCCATCGAAATAATTGATTTGTCGAGCGACGACGAAGAGGAGGTCCCCTCTGGAGCTCCAATACCCCACGTGGCACGCGACCAACCAACTACGGTGCAACCGGGGTTCGATCCGCCTCCGTATGATGCGTTTTCGGGACTCTATTATATACCATTACCTAGGGCCAACCGCGATCAACCGCCCACTTTAATTGTCAACGATCCGCGAGTCACAGAGCTCATAGATTCGGCCACTCACCACACGTTAGAGTTCGTCCCTCCGCCTTCGACGGTAGTGATCACCGAATTATAATCGAGCGGCTTAGACTTAATTCTATATACTTACCTTTTGTACTCACCTTTATATTCACATTTTATACTTACCTTTGTGACATCCGACGAACCTTTTCACTTTTGACATATAAATATCGTATACTTACCTTAAGGAACTGTATTACACTTACCTATTATACTTACCAATTATAGTTACTACGAACTTACCTATAGAACTGCAGATAGAGTATTAATACGTTAAGCACCTGCAGTATCCGATAACTCAAGCAGTAGATTAGCACCTGCAGTATCCGATAACCCGAGCAGTAGATTAGCACCTGCAGTATCCGATAACCCGAACAGTAGATAAGCACCTGCAGTATCCGATAACCCGAGCAGTAGATAAGCACCTGCAGTATCCGATAACCCGAGCAGTAGATTAGCACCTGCAGTATCCGATAACCCGAACAGTAGATAAGCACCTGCAGTATCCGATAACTCGAGCAGGAGATAAGCACCAGCAGTCTCGCCGTGAGACTGCTGACAGCAAAGCGTGAGAACGAGCGCCGAGTGGGAGTCCCCCACCACCGCTCACGCTCTCTCATTGGCTGCCCCTTCCACGCGGAGCCGCGTCGCGAAGTGGGGACCGAGCTCACGAGCTCCAGAGAGCCAGCCGCAGATTCAGTCCACGTCCAGAGTACACGTCGGGCAGTTCAGTCGAGGAGTACACGTCGGGCAGTCCACGTCCAGAGTTCACGTCGGGCAGTCCACATTGAGAGTTCACATCGAGAGTTCAACCAGCCAACACGTATTTCCCAGAGTCAGTCTCTGGACCACTTCCAGTTCTGTCAATCACGAGTCTTAACCGTTCGATAGCTCTAAACCTCGAAGTCTTGTACTTTCGCGATCCTGTATTTTACACCGTTCGTCCTCGCGCTGCGTCCTCCTGAGCGGAGATCCTTTCCGGCGTGCGAACCAAACTCTGTGTAACAATATATCGCAAGTATTGGGAATTCAAGTGTTTTCATTCTTCCTTCATTCGAACCACGACTCAATCGTGTCTCCGACCAGCAATTCGTCTCAGGAACTCTTACTCTCCCAAAATCTCAACATTTATCCTTTCCCGACAAGATCATCCGGTGCAGGCAGGACTTATGCACGTTTGATCTCCAATTCTCGTTTATCCTTTCCCGACAAGATCATCCGGTGCAGGCAGGACTTATGCACGTTTGATCTCGAATTCTCCGCATCCTTTCACGTCTTCTCCTATACGTCTCGCGGTGCAGGCAGGACTTATGCACGCTTGACGTCCCGTGTTCCAAATCCTCGTCCGTGCGTGAAATCCAAGGGGAGAATTACTCGTCGGAAGCCTATCGTCTCATGGCAAAGAAAACGCGTCGCGGAGGTTGGAAATACAACCACTTAAAGTTTCTCCGCTCCACGCACAAACCAGCCGGCTCGTGCACTTTGCTCGGGCTTTGTGCTGTACCTACGGTTCTGTCAGACGAAATCCTTGTGGACAAGATCAACGTCGTTCGTTCTCTCGCGACCGAAACTCAACCAGCTCCATCGCAGCCTCCCAGCCAACCACAACCACAGGGTCTCGACCTACCTGGGTTCACCGACGAAGAGATTGCCCGCAAGATCCGCCGCCTGAGCGTCAAACTGCAATCACTCTTCGGGGAGGACCACGACCCTATACCACTGCCAGCCAAAAGCCAAGCGACTGTATCCTTGCCTACGGAGATCTAGGTCTTCAAGGGCAAAACAAATAAAAACAATCACGTCTGCAGGAGTGGTGAGTTCGAAAGTTCTTTATTTTTTTGAACGCGCCATTTCGGGACGTGACACCTGAGTTCGCGGTTGTTCCTGCGTGTTAGGACTGTGTTCCGTTCGTCTTTTCACGTCAAACCACGCGATTTGAGCGTTCGTGAATGAGAATCGGACGTTTCAGTGAGGAGATTGCGTTTGTGGCCTAATAAAGCGATAAACTCCGATTCTATTGCGATTCCTGAGCCCGCGGTTGTTCGTGCGTGTCAGGACTGTGTTCCGTCCGCCTTTTCACGTCAAACCACGCGACTTGAGCGTACGTGAATGAGAATCGGACGTTTCAGTGAGGAGATTGCGTTTGTGGCCTAATAAAGCGATAAACTCCGATTCTATTGTGATTCCTGAGCCCGCGGTTGTTCCTGCGTGTTAGTACTGTGTTCCGTTCGTCTTTTCACGTCAAACCACGCGATTTGAGCGTTCGTGAATGAGAATCGGACGTTTCAGTGAGGAGATTGCGTTTGTGGCCTAATAAAGCGATAAACTCCGATTCTATTGCGATTCCTGAGCCCGCGGTTGTTCCTGCGTGTTAGGACTGTGTTCCGTTCGTCTTTTTACGTCAAACCACGCGATTTGAGCGTTCGCGAATGAGAATCGGACGTTTCAGTGAGGAGATTGCGTTAGTGGCCTAATAAAGCGATAATCCCCGATTGTATTGCGATTCCTGAGCCCGCGGTTGTTGCTGCGTGTTAGGACTGTGTTCCGTTCGTCTTTTCACGTCAAACCACGCGATTTGAGCGTTCGTGAATAAGAATCGGACGTTTCAGTGAGGAGATTGCGTTTGTGGCCTAATAAAGTGATAAACTCCGATTCTATTGCGATTCCTGAGCCCGCGGTTGTTCCTGCGTGTTAGGACTGTGTTCCGTTGGTCTTTTCACGTCAAACCACGCGATTTGAGCGTTCGTGAATGAGAATCGGACGTTTCAGTGAGGAGATTGCGTTTGTGGCCTAATAAAGCGATAAACTCCGATTCTATTGCGATTCCTGAGCCCGCGGTTGTTCGTGCGTGTTAGGACTGTGTTCCGTCCGCCTTTTCACGTCAAACCACGCGACTTGAGCGTACGTGAATGAGAATCGGACGTTTCAGTGAGGAGATTGCGTTTGTGGCCTAATAAAGCGATAAACTCCGATTCTATTGTGATTCCTGAGCCCGCGGTTGTTCCTGCGTGTTAGTACTGTGTTCCGTTCGTCTTTTCACGTCAAACCACGCGATTTGAGCGTTCGTGAATGAGAATCGGACGTTTCAGTGAGGAGATTGCGTTTGTGGCCTAATAAAGCGATAAACTCCGATTCTATTGCGATTCCTGAGCCCGCGGTTGTTCCTGCGTGTTAGGACTGTGTTCCGTTCGTCTTTTCACGTCATACCACGCGATTTGAGAGTTCGTGAATGAGAATCGGACGTTTCAGTGAGGAGATTGCGTTTGTGGCCTAATAAAGCGATAAACTCCGATTCTATTGCGATTCCTGAGCCCGCGGTTGTTCCTGCGTGTTAGGACCGTGTTCCGTTCGTCTTTTCACGTCAAACCACGCGATTTGAGCGTTCGTGAATGAGAATCGGACGTTTCAGTGAGGAGATTGCGTTAGTGGCCTAATAAAGCGATAAACTCCGATTCTATTGCGATTCCTGAGCCCGCGGTTGTTCCTGCGTGTTAGGACTGTGTTCCGTTCGTCCTTTCACGTCAAACCACGCGATTTGAGCGTTCGGGAATGAGAATCGGACGTTTCAGTGAGGAGATTGCGTTAGTGGCCTAATAAAGCGATAAACTCCGATTCTATTGCGATTCCTGAGCCCGCGGTTGTTCCTGCGTGTTAGGACTGTGTTCCGTTCGTCTTTTCACGTCAAACCACGCGATTTGAGCGTTCGCGAATGAGAATCGGACGTTTCAGTGAGGAGATTGCGTTAGTGGCCTAATAAAGCGATAAACTCCGATTCTATTGCGATTCCTGAGCCCGCGGTTGTTCCTGCGTGTTAGGACTGTGTTCCGTTCGTCTTTTCACGTCAAACCACGCGATTTGAGCGTTCGCGAATGAGAATCGGACGTTTCAGTGAGGAGATTGCGTTTGTGGCCTAATAAAGCGATAAACTCCGATTCTATTGTGATTCCTGAGCCCGCGGTTGTTCCTGCGTGTTAGGACTGTGTTCCGTTCGTCTTTTCACGTCAAACCACGCGATTTGAGCGTTCGTGAATGAGAATCGGACGTTTCAGTGAGGAGATTGCGTTTGTGGCCTAATAAAGCGATAAACTCCGATTCTATTGCGATTCCTGAGCCCGCGGTTGTTCGTGCGTGTTAGGACTGTGTTCCGTCCGCCTTTTCACGTCAAACCACGCGACTTGAGCGTACGTGAATGAGAATCGGACGTTTCAGTGAGGAGATTGCGTTTGTGGCCTAATAAAGCGATAAACTCCGATTCTATTGTGATTCCTGAGCCCGCGGTTGTTCCTGCGTGTTAGTACTGTGTTCCGTTCGTCTTTTCACGTCAAACCACGCGATTTGAGCGTTCGTGAATGAGAATCGGACGTTTCAGTGAGGAGATTGCGTTTGTGGCCTAATAAAGCGATAAACTCCGATTCTATTGCGATTCCTGAGCCCGCGGTTGTTCCTGCGTGTTAGGACTGTGTTCCGTTCGTCTTTTTACGTCAGACCACGCGATTTGAGCGTTCGCGAATGAGAATCGGACGTTTCAGTGAGGAGATTGCGTTAGTGGCCTAATAAAGCGATAATCCCCGATTGTATTGCGATTCCTGAGCCCGCGGTTGTTGCTGCGTGTTAGGACTGTGTTCCGTTCGTCTTTTCACGTCAAACCACGCGATTTGAGCGTTCGTGAATAAGAATCGGACGTTTCAGTGAGGAGATTGCGTTTGTGGCCTAATAAAGTGATAAACTCCGATTCTATTGCGATTCCTGAGCCCGCGGTTGTTCCTGCGTGTTAGGACTGTGTTCCGTTGGTCTTTTCACGTCAAACCACGCGATTTGAGCGTTCGTGAATGAGAATCGGACGTTTCAGTGAGGAGATTGCGTTTGTGGCCTAATAAAGCGATAAACTCCGATTCTATTGCGATTCCTGAGCCCGCGGTTGTTCCTGCGTGTTAGGACTGTGTTCCGTTCGTCTTTTCACGTCATACCACGCGATTTGAGAGTTCGTGAATGAGAATCGGACGTTTCAGTGAGGAGATTGCGTTTGTGGCCTAATAAAGCGATAAACTCCGATTCTATTGCGATTCCTGAGCCCGCGGTTGTTCCTGCGTGTTAGGACCGTGTTCCGTTCGTCTTTTCACGTCAAACCACGCGATTTGAGCGTTCGTGAATGAGAATCGGACGTTTCAGTGAGGAGATTGCGTTAGTGGCCTAATAAAGCGATAAACTCCGATTCTATTGCGATTCCTGAGCCCGCGGTTGTTCCTGCGTGTTAGGACTGTGTTCCGTTCGTCTTTTCACGTCAAACCACGCGATTTGAGCGTTCGTGAATGAGAATCGGACGTTTCAGTGAGGAGATTGCGTTAGTGGCCTAATAAAGCGATAAACTCCGATTCTATTGCGATTCCTGAGCCCGCGGTTGTTCCTGCGTGTTAGGACTGTGTTCCGTTCGTCTTTTCACGTCAAACCACGCGATTTGAGCGTTCGCGAATGAGAATCGGACGTTTCAGTGAGGAGATTGCGTTTGTGGCCTAATAAAGTGATAAACTCCGATTCTATTGCGATTCCTGAGCCCGCGGTTGTTCCTGCGTGTTAGGACTGTGTTCCGTTGGTCTTTTCACGTCAAACCACGCGATTTGAGCGTTCGTGAATGAGAATCGGACGTTTCAGTGAGGAGATTGCGTTTGTGGCCTAATAAAGCGATAAACTCCGATTCTATTGCGATTCCTGAGCCCGCGGTTGTTCCTGCGTGTTAGGACTGTGTTCCGTCCGCCTTTTCACGTCAAACCACGCGATTTGAGCGTACGTGAATGAGAATCGGACGTTTCAGTGAGGAGATTGCGTTTGTGGCCTAATAAAGCGATAAACTCCGATTCTATTGTGATTCCTGAGCCCGCGGTTGTTCCTGCGTGTTAGGACTGTGTTCCGTTCGTCTTTTCACGTCAAACCACGCGATTTGAGCGTTCGTGAATGAGAATCGGACGTTTCAGTGAGGAGATTGCGTTTGTGGCCTAATAAAGCGATAAACTCCGATTCTATTGCGATTCCTGAGCCCGCGGTTGTTCGTGCGTGTTAGGACTGTGTTCCGTCCGCCTTTTCACGTCAAACCACGCGACTTGAGCGTACGTGAATGAGAATCGGACGTTTCAGTGAGGAGATTGCGTTTGTGGCCTAATAAAGCGATAAACTCCGATTCTATTGTGATTCCTGAGCCCGCGGTTGTTCCTGCGTGTTAGTACTGTGTTCCGTTCGTCTTTTCACGTCAAACCACGCGATTTGAGCGTTCGTGAATGAGAATCGGACGTTTCAGTGAGGAGATTGCGTTTGTGGCCTAATAAAGCGATAAACTCCGATTCTATTGCGATTCCTGAGCCCGCGGTTGTTCCTGCGTGTTAGGACTGTGTTCCGTTCGTCTTTTT